>APFE031582409.1:287414-302483 GCA_000404065.3 Pinus taeda
TTTTGAAGGAGAGGGGCATGTTGGGTCCTTATAATACTAGTGATTACCCCATTACTATTGTAGTTGTACCCCTTATTAATATTGTTGTGCCCCTATTGTCCCCATATTGTTATTACGGTGCCCCATAGAATCCCTCTATTGTTATTTTTGTGGCTTTATATTATTATTGTTAGGTCGGCTGGGTTATATTGTGACTCCTTAGACTCCTATATTAGAAAGGAGGTTTTGTCATTTGTATCATCGAAGAATTGTTCATTTATGTAATGTAAAGGAGGTTGCCCCCTCGAAGAGGCTGAATTCTAAGGCGTTGATCTATCTTTTCTATCTTTTCTTGAGTTGGTTTCATAACAACGTGTCACCAATATTTGACCCATTAGACCACCCAAAAATGTTGAATATGCCTGCCATGTGTCCCTCGTACAGCTACGTCATGCTGACGTCATCTGCCGCCATCATCTCCTAAGAGCCAATCAAATGTTGCCACATGCCTGCTTCGAGAAGAGAGTGAAGGGTCCTTGAGACTTTTGTTTTGCGAGCAATTTCCTTTGTTAATAAAAAAACCACCGGGTACAAGAACCTAGCCTTGAAACCACTCTATTGTGGTTTTTGGTATTAGGGGGAGCGGTCCCGAAGTGGTTCTCTGTTGTTGATCTACGCAATCAGTGGTTTGGGAAACCACTTCGTGTGGCCTCCAATCCTGACAAGATTGCCATATTAAGGCCCGTTGGAATGTCGCCATGTGGCCCATCGCCTATATCCCAACACTTCCATCTTATATCCCCTTTTAAATCCTCTGAGATGAGCCTTGCAGAATGATGTGTAGTGTGGGTGCACTTGGAGCCCTTCCTATTCTCCTTTGGTTGTCGCTCTGCTTAACTTTCCTCTAGGATGACTCTCCTTTGAATAATGCTTTCATATCCTTCGGGCTAGCCCTCATTGGGATGAGTTGTTGGAGTGGGGACCTCCTGCTCAAATCCTTATTGGTTCATGCTTTCCTCCATGGCTTGATAAATTATATTCCAGCACTTAACCTTGTGTGCCCTTTGCAAATTGTTTGGGTACATCCGTTGGGGTGTCTCCAGCTGAGCCAATAAAAAAGGCTTTCTATGCTCTGTTGTTAGCCCATGTTTGCCTGACTCTTCCTTTAGGGACTCCATTAGCAGTTCCACCAACTCTAACCATTACTAAACTTGGCCACCACTTTGACCCAAGTCCACATTTAACTCTGCCATCTTACTTTGGGGAACCTCAAATTTGACTAGCAATAAGTTGTGATACAGGAGGCCATTTGCGAACTTCCACATACCACTGGAAAAATATTTCCAAGCACTATCCAACTATGCTACTTCCAGGAACATTTGAGTTCAACTATAGAGGCATAATTTCCTTCAAATCCTAGGAATCCCATCCATAGTTATAATATTATGGCTTCTCCAACAAGCCTACTACTATGATGATTATTTACAAAATATTGCAAAAACCATGGGAATCCCCCTAATCTTATGCCAACATCTGTTGCCACCAACCTCAATGCTAATCTAGTTGACATTAATGCCAACATACTTGCCAACCATCAGACAATGACAACTGTCCGACATATCTCTCCCATGGTTGTTGAAATCAATGCCAACACACTCACTGCCACTAACCATCCAAGCAATTCCAACTATCCAATAATATCCCCCTTTGGAATTGATGGCAAAACACCATCATATCTCCACTTTGACGACCAATCCTTATGTTTATTCCACACTTCTCCTAGCATGAGCCACCAATGACTTTCTCTCATTTGTGTGGGCCATCATAGCTTCTCCAATAAGCTTCTCTCCCCATTTGAAATCAAACGCAAATGGATATAAGCTGATTTTTCTCCCATATGCAATCAATGACTGCTAATGATAAAGAGTCTCGATGTTGATGTGCATTCTACTCTGCAGTCTTCTCTTTAAGGGCTGATAGTTGTTGCTACTCTATAAATTGAACATATGTAATATGCTCCCCCTAAACATATTCTTCCTCCTATTTGATAATTTATGGCTACTAGTTGAGTACTTTCTCTGCCAATGCATCATTTGTACCCATTAAAAAAATGGAAACCAATGCTAATTAACACTTCTCATGGTATTGACCCTGCATGCAAATACCAACCATTAGTGACGCATTGAACTTGCTTTTCACTATTGTTGTTGCTATTGAGATTGTTCTCACTTCACTTGAGCATTTCCATTAATCAACTCTGTTCCCCCCGAGATCATGCTACTTCAAATATGGACTGATGCTTAGATGATACCAATTACACCAAAAATTTGATACAAATTGGACAATGTCACACGCAAACTCTAATAGCTCCTTTTTTAGAAAGAAATGCCCACTTGCACGAAAGGTAACACCATATGAACCCAAGCTATCAACTGACATAGCCATACCAATTGAAAACTAAGGGACATTCAAAGCTTGTACCCATTGTGTTCATGAACACAATATTCCTAGGCATAATCAAATTCACAACTTAAATGAAATAAGGGTATTTTACCCAAGATGCAAACCTTTAATTTATTCAACAATCTTTTTTCCTAAGGCTAAAAATGATTGTTTCCTGCTACTGCAACTAGAGAAGCCCCCCCTAAGACAATGCTCTCTCCCTTTTCTGATCTCTTCGCATCTACACGAGGACTGATCCTGTGGACCTGACTTAACTGTGGGTTGGGCTTTTGTTATTCTAGATTTATGTTGCAGCTCATCCTTTTTCTTGTAATGCTGATACATAAGATAAAAAAATTCATTATTGTAATCAATAAGAGGGACTCAACCATACCTTCAATGACTAGATGCACTTCTCTGTCTATTCCTTCTAGCTTCCTGTATCTAACTTATTTAGCCTCCCTTAAGGCCATTCTCTTCCTTCATTGAGGAGAAATAGAGGTTCTGCTCCCCTTGAGTAGATTGTCCTCTTTCTTCTTCCAAACTCTCTTTGGTCTAGTCCAAACAAAAGTATTACCCTCAAGCTTCTTATTTTCCCATGTTCGAGCTTTCTCTCTATTGTGCATGGTTTGGGGACACTTCTCCTTCACCTCCTCTTTGTTCACCCAAAACTTCTTGCTACCCTTTTTCTTTGTTTGTAGGATAATGGTAATTAGGTTGTTTCTCCCTTTATATACCTAAAGCTTGCACTCATTATAACTGACACCCAGAGGGGATTTTTTTTTTCTTCGATGATGATTTCTCCTTCCATTGTTCAACATGCCCTCTTTACAGAGAGAATTGAAGACATGCTCAACTTCCTGTACTTTTTTATTTCTTCTCATCCTCAATGGATGACTTGTTTAATTTAACTGCATCATATGGGATGCATGCCTAGGCTTCTCATGTCTGCATCCTGCTCTTTTGTGCCAAAAATTACCACAATTGTAGCATTCGACTTTACTTAAAAATGGGGCAAAGGAATTTCCATAACTGACAACATTCTTATTAAAGCCACTATTTCCACCAACATGCTTTCTCCTAACCACTTTGCACATTGTTGGATTTCTACTGCCAAACACATGTTTTTTTCTTGCATGCCATCTACAATCTATGGCTCTATGCCCATAATTGTTGCAATAAAAACAATAACCTTGAAAAGGCTTTTCATAATAGAAGATACTTTTTCTTTGAAGGCTTTGTCCTTGAGAGGTAAATGACTTTTGCATGTTCTTTATATGCCTTCCATGTTTGTTTGAGTTTCTACCCTGAGCAATTCTATGTTGCTGCTTCTTCCTTTGTTTACTCTGTTGTCCAACAACTTCTTCTCCTTTATTGTTGTTGGGATTTTAAACTATCCTTACATGAGTGGTTGACCTATCAACCTTTTCCTTCTCAGAGCTTAGTTCTTCTTTGAAACCCAAGCCGACTCTAGTGAGAGGCAATCTTTGCTTAGCAATCATTTCATCCAAGGCCTTCCTGCTTTCTTCAAGATTCTGATATTGAGACAATTCTTTATTTGACCTTTCTAAGTCCTATCTATATGAGACTACTTTAGCTTGTAGTCTCTCATAGTGAGCTTCTCCTTCATTTAGTTGATTGGTCAACATGCCATTCATCTTGCTAGCCTCTTCTTGTTGAGCATTAAGATTGACTATTATTTTGCTCAACCTATAATTTTAAAGCTCATGTTCCTGCAACTACTCCTTTTGCTTGAGATTAGCCTCTAACAGATCCTTGATCTCATTTAGAATGGAGATCAACTTCTTTCTAAAGTAGATCCTTTCATCTAGATACTCTTCTTCACTTACGGAGGTGCTAGCTGAACTATCGTAGAGATATGAATTCCTCTTTGTGTTCATGGAATCTTCCACAGGCTTGAGAAATATCCCATCTTCATCACTACCAGGGATACTCCTATTCTCTTCAAGGAATGTACTCTCTTCTTATTCAGAGGATCCCTTATTTTCTATTGCTACAAATGTAGGTCTATCTTAATTACTACTACTAGATGCATGGCTATAACTATCTTCAAGTGATTCACATGAACATCTAGATAACGATTGTCCTATTTCTTTACATTTATTATAGAGAAATAACATACCTCCTAAGCAGCACAACCTTTCTTCTATATCTTGACCATCCTCTTGAAAGTGATGAGAAACAACTTTCTCACTGGAAGAAATATCTTCAATCCTTGAACATCTTTCCTCTGAGATGCCTTCTTCTTCTTTTCATTATCAGGAGCCTTCGCAGATTCAAGATCATTGCTTTAGAAACAAGGTTCTTCAACATTATCTTGAGCTGCGTAGCTCTCTCCTTCATACAAACATTTCAATCTATCCATCATTTCCTTTATTGACTCACAATTCCTCACCTTATTAACATATGGCTTAGACAACCCTTTCATGATGATTTACTTGCCTTCTATATTGAACTTATTCCTCTCCCCATATATCACAGACAACCAAATGTCTTCATTGATTATCATCAAATAGGTTTCCATTCTAATCTTCTAGAGCTGATAGTATGATCCATTTAAAAATGGAACTCCTTGAGCTATATTGTGCTATACAACAACACCCCCCCCCCCCCATTTCAATTTTTTCTTAATCTTATTCTAAGATGCTAAATAGGAAATAGGGTTCCTTTAGTTTGTAAAAAGCAATAAAACCTTTACATAGAAATAACTTTCTTTGTTTCTTGCTTTTTAAATAAAAATTGCTTCAAAACACGTTTTAAAACCAACACACATCGCAAATCGCATTCACCTAAGGCTAAGGGACATTCAATCCGAATAATGGTGTTGTGATGTGAAAGTCTCAATCATAGAGCTTCTTAAACAATTCATTGACAAACATGCGATGCGATAAAACTATTGCATATCGCATATCACAAATTCCAAAGAATATGTTTTAGCGGTCCATTGAAACTTTGTGATGCGATATGATTCTCCCATTCCGCATACCTCGAAAACCAAAGGAAGCTAGCCTCGAAAACTTGCGATGCGATATACATCAATCGCATATCGCAATCCCAGCAGAAACAAGTGATACTTACCTCGGGGACGCGTGATGCAATGTTAAAATATAATAAAGTGGTTCAATAATAATAAAGGGAAAACATGATTCGTGAGAGTTAAATGAGGAATTTCCCAACTCTATATGCCAGGTCATCACGTATCGCAATCGCGGAAATTCAAAAGATTCTTGGAACATGGAACTTATAACTCTCAACTTGCGATATGCGATCGCTCTTTAAATATTAAAATAATATATTGAAATCACTCATCGCAAAACCGGAAAGTTTATGGCATACATTCTAATAAGACCTTTGGAAATCTGCGATGCGATCTATTCATTGAGCATTAAAGTTTCATGTCGTTGGTTACGAAAAAACATTAAAAAACAGTTATGACTGTGGTCCTTCAAGATTTCATTCTTCGTGTTAATATCAAGATATAATACGAAATCTGTCGCATCAAATGCTCCTGCTCTGATTTTCGTTTGTACTTCTTTCAACATTATCTTTACAAGCATTAGTTGCTCTGAAATTTTTAGCCTATCATTGTCCTCTATTGCATTTTCACAGTTTGAATCTGGAAGTATACAACCAGCCAAAATGTCAAAGAAAGCTCGAAAGACGAAAGTTCCCCCTGCAGTGGTGGAAGGACCAGAAAAAACTATGTTGATCTCGGATACTACATGTCAAGATTGTGGGAAAATTTCATTTGAAGGCATATATGATATGTTAGAAATGGAAAATCCATAGGTAACGAAAGGACATGCAACAACTTATGGACCTGCAGAGTTAGAAAACACACTTGATAATTTAGCCGACTCTTTTCTTCATGGAATAGCAGCCTGCCCAAAGGTTTTGCCATATAATGACATGGTAAAATGGGTAGTTGAAAGCATCAATATAACGGACATGACTCTCTTTGCAGCCGACAGAAGAATGTTTGGATCCTTCAAGCCTGAAGACTTGAAGAAAATGTATCATTTGCCAAAGCCTCAGAAGTACTACAATAAATCATTCCTTGAAGCTTTCTCAAAGGAAAATCAAATAGATTCGGACCCCATAAAACAATGGAGGCACTTCCCTAACAAACACAAGCACAAATCATCCGGTATGTATTTCGTGGACTCCCTAACATCTCCATATTGTTATGCTGCCTCAATGATGTGTAGACTATTTAGAAACTCCAATTCTGCTAAGTTTTCCATTGAAATGGTTCCATTAATAGAAGCAACATTGAACTCTTTTGTAATGGATTGGGCTAATATCCTATCAGACAAAATGGCCATTCAAATACTTGATTATAGGAAAAATAGGTTTGTTACCACCCGAGTTGTTCCCCCATTTTATATGAGTGCCTATATAGTCAATACCATTTGTTTCAATTCCGATTTTCCCATCATGGGATGGAAATGGACTATCCAGGACCCAACCCCTATCCATGTTTACGATAAATGCCTATGGAAGAAACAATATAAGAAGCATTTCTACAAAATTTGTCATGGCTTCATCCTACCCATTCATCAGGCCATTTTTAATAGACCAACTCCTCAGCTGTCTGAGGAGGCTAATATTGATTTAACTTCAATTGGCAGTTGGTTTGGGGAAGAACTGTTCACATACATTAGGGTTTTTGGTAGCATTACCGACCTGCATGTCCTTCCGCTTTATGTCCCAGACAAACTATTGGCTAGGGAAATAGCTTATCAGACAATTGAGAAAGGGCTTACGAAAAATCTCAAAGATGCCAAGAAATAGTTATGGCCTACCTTTCCTATTCGCTGCAGCACTATTCATTGCATGACTATAAACATGCCCAACTTGAAGCCGAGAAAACAAAGGGTTTGAACCTAGCTATTATTCCTAAAAGACAGTATGACCCAAATAAAGTTGCTTTTAATTTTACTACTTAGGTAAATGTTAAACAATTTGTACATGAGAACCATGAATTCGATGACTTATTTACATTAGCAGAGGCATTCACACAAGTGAAACACCTGACAAAAATCAAGCTAGAATCAGCAAAAATGGACCAATTCATCCAATACAGGACGCAAAGGCTTCAGACAGTACCACTGGACTTATTGAATATTGCACCAGTCATCCAACAAATAGAGCAAAGAACGGAGCAGGATATAGAAAAAGCTTTTGGTGCAGCCTAGACAAGCGACAAGGCAAGTGAACAGTTAGGCGCAGATGTCCACATTGATCTGATATTGATCAAAGAATGGGAATAGTTGGATCAACAAATCAAAGGTCAAAGTGATACCCAAAATGTTATCACACAACAACCCATGATTCATGATCTTGTGATTGAAACACCATCCATCAAGGACTCATGTCTAAAAGAAATTGAGGTAATCCCTAAGTATCCTTCATTAGAGATTACGCTGAGCATAGAGGAAATTTCGCCGTTTGATGTATATTATAGCCCCAAACACAAAGATTTAGTCAAAAGTCAACAGAAAAAGAGAAAGATAGACTAAGCATTAGTAATAGTTCCTCAAGGTGAATCCATGAATGTCATATGGGAAGACTCATAGGTCAATCCCTCTGAGGACTTGACCAAATTATCTCAATTTGCAGGAGCGTATACAGCTGCCACGATAGATAAAGAAATCGAAGTCAATCAATTGGTCAAGGAAAAAGATCAAAAGATTAAACCACTTGAAGAACAGTTAAGGGTAGAAAAATAGAGGATTGACCAGTAGGCTATTGAAAGGCAACAACAGTTGTCTCAGGAGTTCGAATAGCTAAAACTGGCACATCATGAAGAGATTAAATCTAAGGAGTAGCAAATAAAGTAGCTACAACTCTCAATGGAGCAATTCAAAGACAATCCCAAAGTTGAAGAGTTTATAAAGGAAGCCTTAGAAATAAATAATTTCTTATCTCAGTAGCGAACCCAACTCTGCCAAAAGATATATCTCATTCATCCACTATGTATCAAAACCAACGCGTTGATAAATCAAGTGGTCAATTCCAGGTTGGAATTCGAAGATGCAGATGAAAAAATTACAGGTTACATCTCTTGGAAAAACACAGAAAAGGGAAAGGCTACTAAATTACCGGTAATTGAAGAATCTCATAAAGAGATATTATTTTCAGAATGGGAGACACAACTGATCAAAGCAGAAAGAGAAACTTCAAAGGCCAGGGCAGTGAGGAATAATATCATTGAGCTGATAAACGATAACTTACACAATGCCAATTTAATTTTTAAGTGTTCCCCATAAAACCTTCCAAAAGCAAAAATGTTGGAAAAACAATGGAAGCAAGATTTGAATACCAGAGAAGAGTAGCTCAAAAAATTAAAAAGCCTTAATTGGGATACACATTGGTTCTATTTGCAAACCGCATAGCCAATAAATGACAATCAAATGTTTCGCTGATGCATTCGATCGCGATGCCAGAACTCTCGGATGCAATGTACACAGGTCAGTTGCATGCTAGGATGAGTCATCCACTAGAGATCCAAACTATGCTCGAGATTTGTCAGTTAAAGCCACATGAGGAATGATAGATGTAATGCATCTTTTCAAAAGTTATCGCAATTCTATTTTAAACATGAAATCCCATATTTTGGGAAAGGATGTTCCAACCACTTCAAGCACTTTTTACAAACAGTTTGTTTTTATTTTTTACTATAAAGACCCTTTCATGTCATTTTAGAAATGGTCCTGAAATTGTCTTAAATTAGATTGAAGAAGATAGCATTTCTGCACTTCTTAATTTACTTTTGTAGAAGACATGGATCAAGGTTCAAACTTGTTGTAAAGGTATTTCAAGAGGACTTGCATTTCTGTATCTTTTTGAATTTTTCAGAATAAGAGGAGTGAACCAAACTGTTACTTTCGTAAGAGGACTCAAATACATATGGTACTTTTATCAATGTCTTTTGTTTCATGTTATGCAATTAAACAGTCTTTTGATTCGACATTGTTATTATATGTGAATATGCATACAATTATGCATTATATCACTTTTGAATAAGTTGGAATTGGTATTCTAAACACATATGCTGACAATTGATGTTATTATGATATGTGATATGTTCTATATCACTTTGTTTAAAGTGATCATCATTCATGCTTAACTTTCTGTAGCCAAGTGATTGATCTTCATTAGCATTTGAATACCAGAAATCATTATAAATCACATTGATATTGGATTACCCGGGCTATATCTATATATATATATATATATATATATATATATATATATATATATATATATATATATATATATATATATATATATATATATAATATATATATATAATATATATATATATATAGATATATATATATATATATTTGTATACTTTCATAAGTTTATTGTCCAAACCATCTATCATTTTGTTATATATATTAAACACCAATTCATCAAATCACACTTTATTGGGAAAATGGTCCCATACTATCCATTCAGAGCCACCATACCAAACGGAAAAGGAACCGCATTAAGGGTCGAACTGGGTGGTTATCCCCAATGTTGGTGCAACGATTTTAGAGGCATCAACTTTTTTGGCGCTAGAAGGAGGGCCTGACTATGAATGGCAAGTAAATCCAAATCTACAGGTCGTTCTAAGAGTAAAACTCCCTCACCATCACCTCCAACTTCTCGTTCGCATTCCAAATCTCCTATTCCCAAGTAAGAAGTTGAAAAGAAAAATACAGAACCCACTGCTGAAATCCTAAACAAGCCAGACAATTATTCTTCTAAACCCCCTAAAGTACAATCTTTGATCCACAAATTGCAGGGGATTTCAATATCTTAAGAAGAGTCTGAGTTATCCCAAGGTAGTGTCACTTCTCAATATATCCTATCGCAACCGCTAACTAGAGCAAAGACTGAAAAACTTGGAATCCCACCAATTGAATTCCCTCTACGAAGTCGCAAAAGGGCTAGGAAGACACCATCAGAATCTAACATCGAGGTTCTTTTATCATCATCGTCCATTCCATCGATATCATTGCAAGGTCACACACCTACTTCCCAACTCCAGATCATGGTTCGCATAGGTATATGAGCTACATCATCCTCTACCCAATCACTTTCAACCACTGCTTCACCCTCTTGTACTAATAGCCCAACAATGGCACACAATCAACCTCAACCAAGACCATGGACCAACCTAGGAGCTATTAGAATGCCTGCACCTTTGACCCAGTTGCCAGCACATCCAGAAAAATGGTTACCTAAATTTAATCTTGATAATGGTCTTTTAGTGAAAGAACATATAAATAATTTCATGTTGTCCATTAATTTGAATGGAGTAATGGAGGAAGATGCAGTTGTAAGATTATTCCCATATACTCTACAAGGAGCAGCAGGATCATGGTACTTTTCATTACCATCAGGCTCTATTAATAGCTAGGATGCTTTTCAAGAGCAATTTTTAACTAAATTTGGAGATGATAGGTCTACAGAAACTTTGATAAATGACCTCTCCAATTTGAAAGCCGAACCAAAAGAACCCATTAAGGACTTCAACTCACATTTCAATAAGTTATTGAATAAAATACCTACGGTGTCCAAGCCTAACGAGGAGGTCTGAAATGAATGGTACATTTCTGCTCTACCTTCAAACACAACCATATTCGTTGATAGAGTTGCCAAATCGACGTTAGCAGAAAATTTGAAAGAAGCAATAGTTGTTGAAAAACGTATCTTGGCCCTAGAAAAGAAAAATGCATTAGAGGAAAGAAAATCCAAGAAAGTAACCTTCAAAGATGAATCAAAGAAGAAAGTAACCAAAGATCCATATGACATGGAAGTCCTGTAAAAGGTTCTTAAAACTATGTCCAATGAATTGGTAGAGATTAAAAAGCAGGTAGTTGAAACTTCATCAAAAAGACCATTTAGAAATTTTAAAAGAAATCAACTAACCAATCCGAAACCATCAAATGCTATATCAAATGCAGAATCTGATTTAGATGATGATGAAGAAGAAGATAACGTTTTATCAGCTGAAGAAATAGAGGAAGAAGAAACAATTAAATGTCATGGAATGTGAGACTTTATTATACCCAACTCTGATAACGAAAGTGGACAAGAATCCTTACCAATAAATGCCAAAAGTAAAAGTATCATAGAGCCTAATCAGTCAAATAAAAAGAAGAAAAAATCAAAACTTGTTACTGAAGAGAAAACTCCTGCAAAGAAAACTCCAATTTCATCTCCCCAAACAAAACCATCTTCATCCAATCCTCCATCATCATCAAAAACTTTAGTAGTTTCAAATTCCATGGATTATAACATAGCTGAAGATATGAAGAAGACTCAAGCAAACATTTCTCTTACAACCAGTTAACATTGAGCAACCATTTGAGCAGTGGTGGCTTGATATTATAGGAGAGATTGTTCCTCATTCTTCCAAGCAGCACAGATACATCCTTACAGCGACGGACTACTTCACTAAGTGGGTGGAAGCAATTCAACTAAAGGTAGCAAATTCTGATGCGATTATTGAATTTATTGATCATTTCATCATTACCAGTTTTGGTATACCTAATGTGCTTATCTTTGACAATGCATCTTATTTTTCTGGAAATAGTATAGTTGAGTTTGCTCTTAACAGAGGTTTTAAGTTAAAATACTCTACAAATTACTATCCCCAAGGAAATGGCTTAGCAGAGTCAACTAACAAAAATCTCATCAAGATTATTAAAAGCACTGTTGATCAAAGCCAAAAGAATTGGCATAAATCTTTAATATTCGCACTATGGGCAGATCATATAACTCAGAAGGCGTCAATTGATACTTCTTCTTTTAACTTATTGTATGGAAAATAAGTTGTTATTCCACCAAATCTAGCCTTCCCATCACTAGCTCTAGTACAATTCATTGAAGAAACTCCTTCTTCCTCTAGTCAATTAAGGTTTGATCAAATTCTTAAATTAGACGAGGAAAGAGAAAAAGCCAAGATTACTCATGCTAAACATCAACAAGTCATTAAATCCTCTTTTGATGCAAGTACGTCTGGCTCAAAAACATTACAGATTGGTGATCTCGTTTTGAAATGGGACAAAGCACATGAAGAAAAAGGTAAGCATACCAAAGTTCAGAAGATGTGGCTCGGACCATTCCAGATTGTCGAAAAGATAGGCTCATCAACATTTCTACTGCAAGACTTGATAGGAAAGAGAGATTCTCTTCCAGTGAATGGGCTTATCCTAAAGAAATTCTTTCCCTACGAAGGTAATCCCTTCTTATCTGTACATATATTTTTTATGCAAATTTTGATCTCTTTCAGAAATAATGTTGTAAATAGTATACCATTGGATTTTTACTATTGAAATATCTTTGAAAATATATTGTAAATATCCGCTTTTAAAAAGTAGAAACTTTCAAGGAAATGATTACAGTTTTGGAAATTAGATAAACATCATAAAACTTTGAGATGTTCTTCGAAATTGTGAAATCTTTCAAACCTGGAAAACGTAGTGAATCATTTGAAGTTTTATTAGTTGAGAAAGGCTATTTAAAAAAAAAAAAGTAAAGACTTTCTACAACTAAGCATCTACATCTCTATAATTGTCATCCAATAACCATTAAGGAGTCAAAGATTCACCCCATCCACTAGGATTATGATTTTTTAAACTGTAATTCAAAAATATATATCTGATTTAAAAGATAAGAGGTCTCATTACGAGCCATCTTGTTCAATTCAATTACAACCAGTGAATGGCATTGTCACCTTCTGGCTCCCAAACCAGGGCAATGGCTTTTATCCGGGAAAAAAAAAAAAATAAAAAAAAAAATAAAAAAAAAAAAAAAAAAAATAATAATATAATAATAATAAATAAATAAATAAAAAAAAAAAAAAAAAAAATATTATATATACATATATACATATACATATACATATATATCTTTGAATTTATCTTTAAAATATTATGCTCTTAGATGGATGGGATAATGAATAATTGATGGTTAAAAGGTAACCCTGTCAAGACTATAGACATTTTCTGGTAGCAGTGGCACTACGTGTGACAAAAGAGTAAATTCAAAAGCTAAGTTGGAGGAGCCCCCTACTTTATCTTTAACAACCAATCAAGGCTTGAAGAAACCAAAAATGTTTTGATTTACAATAAGGGTTTGGAAAAGAGATTGCAAAATTGATCAATTTTTCTTATTCAAAGTAATTTTATTTAACTAATTTCAAGATAGTTTCCTTTTCCTCAATTGTTTGTTGTTAGGCCCCTATACTACTAGCGTAACCCCTTATTATTATTAGTACAACCCCCTTATTATATTGATGTACCCATGTAGTGCCCATATTGTTACTATTGTGCCCCATAGAAGCCCACTATTGTTATTATTGTGCCCTTACATTATTATTGTTATGTAGGCTCTGATTATATAATGACCCCTTAGACTCCTATATATAGAAAGGAGGTCTTTTCATTTGTATCATCCAAGAATTGTTCATTTTGTGTAATGTAAAGGAGGTTGCCCCCTCGAAGAGGCTGAATTCTAAGGCATTGATCTATCTTTTTCTATCTTTTTGTGAGCTGGTTTCATAACATTTGGTATCAGAGCTTTGGATTCTAGGGTTTCGCTGCTCCAAATAGGTCATCGTGGCATTTTTGTTATAATTTTTTCTGCGATGTTTCATAAGCTAAAAAAAACCCATTTGAGAAGACATCGCACTAAATCTCAGGTTCAAATTTTAGAGCTTTTTGCACTATATTTTCAGAGATATGATCTGAGGAAGTTGGTCCTTTTGCAAAATCCTGAATTACATTCAAAACAGGTGACCTGGGGAAAATCATCATAACTTTCTCTCTGAGCATCATATTGAAATTTCGTAAGAAGGTACAAAAAGAGGACGGACTGTAGTTTCTTGTATATATTTTTCAGGGCCAAAGGTCAAAACATGGACACTTGGCACGTCGTACAAGTTCGCTCTACTGAATTAGTCTATAATCAGGTCACTGTGGGAGATTTGGCATAACTCTTCATTGGAGAATCCAATTGGGGTCAGACTGGTGGCATTGGAAAGAGGACACAGAGGACTACTATAGGTCGTAGTTTTAGAACTTAAAGATCTGAAAGTACAGAGTTACAGTCATTTCAAGCTTGAGCTCCTAAAATCAAGAAAAAGCAAGATGAGGAAGTTTGATGGCAAGGATCTGGTAAATTGGATTGTTAGATGGAGCAATATTTTGATCTACATGGTGTACCACTATTACAAAATGTATGTATTGCATCTTCATATTTAGATCCGGATCAATTTTTATGGTATAAAGGGATTTGTTCTCGTAAAAAACTTGTTACGTGGTCAATTTTCATGGATGAAATGATAGCACATTATGAGGATACAAAGAGCAACACCTTCTTTAGAGCAACACCACAACAATTGGAAATAGTAAAAGGGCTTTGTTACATATTGGAAAGTAAAATTATGGCAACAAGGAAGTTTGCCCCTCATAACTATAAAGATGGAAGTGTTGTTTCTCCTAGCCTTCCACAACCTAGAAGGGTTACACCACAACAATTGGCAGAAAAAAGAGAAAAAGGGCTTTGTTACAATTGTGATAGCAAATGCACTAAAGGTCATAAGTGTGTTGAGAAGAAATTATT
>APFE031582414.1:0-14498 GCA_000404065.3 Pinus taeda
AGTTAGCCCAACCTTTCAATAATCCCCTCGCTGAAAAGAAAATGCCAAGAAACTAATGCTAACATGTTCTCATAACTTTCTTTGATGTCTTTGAAAGCATCACATCCAAAATGAAATGTTCTTTGGATTCCACTACACCAGACGTGAAAAATGTACACACCCGTTCTCCTAAAATTCTCTTGTTTATGCAATCCTCCCAATTGAGTTTTTTGTTGAAATCAATCCTGAGGTACTTGTACTCATTTAATTCTTCAAGAATGTTTTCATCAAAGAAGAAAGTATGTTGGCTCTGCTTCCTTTTATTAGAGAAAATCATTATTTTGGTCTTGCTAGTATTGACTTGCATCCCCACTGATCTACAAAATGATCAAGGGCATATCAGTGCATTTTAAATCCATGGGTTGATTTAGAAATAAATACAATATGATCGACATATAAAAGAAGCTTTATCACAAACTCCCCAACCGAACACCATCTCCACCTTGTAGATTTAGCCACTTTTCCAATTTATCAATGTATAAACCAAAAAGAGTAGGGGATAAAGGGCAACCTTTCTTGACTCTAATGCCACTTCTAAAGATTTTTGAAATCCCTGTTGAGGTTCTAATTTTGACTTTCACCTCTTCATAAAGTCTATGGACAATGGCTATGTAATGTACATGAATTTCAAGTTCTTCCATTCTATGCCACAACTTATCTCTAGGGGCTGTGTCAAATGACTTTTTGAAGTCAAAAAAACATAAAAATGTTTCTGTTTTGAGATGGGGGTGTTGTTAGCTCACAATTCACACCCATATAGCATCACTGGACAAACTAGGAGTCCAAAAATCACTTTAATCGTTTTCCAATCCCATAGCTCTGCCTCTCTAAGAATGTTTTCAAGAGCATATAATTCTTTCCACCCTCCTAAAATTCTCTTGTTTATGCAGTCCTCCCAATTGAGTTTTTTGTTGAAATCAATCCTGAGGTACTTGTACTCATTTACTTCTTCAAGAATGTTTTCATCAAAGAAGAAAGTATGTTGGCTCTGCTTCCTTTTATTAGAGAAAATCATTATTTTGGTCTTGCTAGTATTGACTTGCATCCCCACTGATCTACAAAATGATCAAGGGCATATCAGTGCATTTTAAATCCATGGGTTGATTTAGAAATAAATACAATATGATCGACATATAAAAGAAGCTTTATCACAAACTCCCCAACCGAACACCATCTCCACCTTGTAGATTTAGCCACTTTTCCAATTTATCAATGTATAAACCAAAAAGAGTAGGGGATAAAGGGCAACCTTTCTTGACTCTAATGCCACTTTTGTGGCTGGGTTTAATAAATGTTGAGGGAAAAAATCAGGAGGGGACCTCTTCATAAAGTCTGTGTATTCATAAGGTTTTGTCAAAATGACAGGCCATTAATTGTTGACCAATATGCTTTGTCTTCCCTAGAATTGGTTGCGAATGGTTCCTCTTACCAGTTGTGAGAGCCAAGTGAAGTTTCTAGTGAGCTCTAAAGCTCAAATTCTTCCTAGAGAGCAAAAGAACACACCAACTACCTTTACTTCATTGTGATCACGATGTTCTCCATGACCTTCGACGCAATAAACTATTGTAAGGTATCATAAATTAATCAGCTATAAAATTTATCATCATATGGATCGTAAAATTATCAAAATAATGGCATATTATATATGTGCGATATGTTTGTGGCGTGCAAAAATTGGTTTGATATTCATGACATAAACCTTATAAAAGTTGTTTGATATTCATGTATAAATGTCTATGATAATATTGTTACAAACTTCGCATACACATCGTGAAGGACTAGTAGAGCATATCATGTCTTACTCACATATGTGTTGTGTATGATTCCATTGTCAATGGGGCCCTCAAAATTGTTAAATACTTTGCACTTTTAAATCCCTAGTAGTATATGTCAATGGGGGAACTTCAAGAAAAATGGTGGAGTTATCACAATTAGAAGTAAGCAACACGTCAGTTTTTTAAGACACAAATAGAATGGACATTTGGCACTAGTTCTCACAATAGGATAACAAGATAATATACACTCATCCAAATATGAAGGATTTAGAACTCATTACTATCATCTTGTGTTGGAGATGATTGGAATGTCTCTTGTGTTAAAGATGATTTGTGAAGAGAGTTTCATAATTATGATAGCAACCTCATCTCAAATATAATGAATTATAATTTGGTATATCATTTAGAATCCCATGGAATTCCTCACAAATCCTCTGCTTTTATTGTTCCTACAGTTAATTGTTTAAGAAACTCCATCTCTAGTGATCACTAAAGTGAGATTGAGATTATTAATCTGGAAAGAGTAGGGCTTGGGAAAAAGGCCTTTGATATGACATCACCATGGTATCAATAAATTAACTAACAAAATTCATTGGAAAATTAGTAATTATTTGAGTTATAGGTCGGCTCCTCTAATAGATGTGTCCCTTCAAACTATGGTTGAGCTAGTATAAATAGTAGCTTATACTCCTCCATTTCCTTCATTCAACTCAGTGCAGGTATAATATACACAACAGAAAAGGAGACTAAAGGAGGATGAAAGTTGTAGATTATTGTTTGGGAAAGTCTTGTTGAGTATTATGTGATTAGTATTTGGGCTATATCTCTCTCTACTCATGGAGTACTTGTGGATTAAAAATTCTTCTTTTGTTGCAGCCAAATTTGGTTTAATTTGTGAACAAAACCTTGTTTTTTTCAAGCACAGACTAGACTCTCTTTCTCAATACCCGAGACAAAACTCATCCTTCATTCCAGACCTGCAATACTTAAGACCTGTGGCAGTACTTTTAGACTTGTGCAACCAATTGAAGACATGTTCTTAGCCCTGTGGAAAGAAGAAAGTCTCAGCCCTGTGGTGGAATATTCAATTTGAAGGTGAAAAACCTGTGATAAAAGGAGCTTAGACCTATGGATATTGGCTTGAAAATTTCAAACCTAAATTATGGAGGCTCAAAAATATGGAGGATATGAAGCTTGTTGACTATGGAGTCTCAGATTTGAGAAGGATGATGAACCATAACTTGTGACCTGTGTATTGACCAGCACCTTGATTTTGTGGGCATACTTGTAAATATCTCTGTGACAAGTTCTTGTAAATATCTTAGTATATTGGGCATTGGTTGAATTCCTTAAATGAAGAACCTTGAGTATCATTTGAAGGATATCGAAAGAATAAGTAACATTGGAGTATACATGTGAAGAGGGGTTGTTAATGAAGCATCATAGGAGTACACTTGAAAACGAGTTGTTGAGGAAACACCATTGGAAAACACTTATAAAGAGGGGTGGTTTGAGGAGAAGAGCCTTGAAAAGGACTATAGCTAGCTGGCCTTGAAGTGAAATTTTGAAATATCTTTTTAAGACATTTTGATCACCTGTGAAGTGACCTTGAAGACCTTTTGTGATGACTCTTCTAGAGCAATCTTAGAGCATACATCCTTGACCTTTGAGCTTTGACTTTGAAGATTTATTTGGAGCATATTGGAGACTATATTGAGCATCTTGCAAGCTTGTTGATGAATCATCATTAGCTAGATAATTAGAGCAATAGTATTGAGTATTTGTTGAAAAGGATTGTGGAAGTATCGCTGAGACACTTTATGGAGACATGATGCATGATTGAAGCCCCAATGAAGTTGTTGTATAGAAGACAACAAAGAAACAAATGAAATGGAGAGCATATAAACAATCATTTACATTTTGTGATGAAAATAAATTGAAATTTGAACAAACTAATAAGAAATTAATGAATGAAATTATAGGCAAATTTCATGATCATACTTTGTTACAAACTAATCATTTTCAGCCATTAATGCGAGAAAATTTTGCTCATAAAGATTATCAACATAGGGTATTTTTTTGGAGAAATATGCCAGAAAGATATAAGTTGTGGATTGTTCATTTTATTAATAAAAATATGAGTACAAGATACTATTTTGGTTGATTCCTACAAGAATCTAGACTAGAAATATACTTTAAAATGTTTAAGATGTAAAAAGACTCATACGTTGACACTCGTAATGCTAAAAATTAAGACGAAGTGTTGGGCAACTTGGACTCTTTTGATGTTATTGGAAATATGTTCAACAAAATGTGCATCAATTAGCACTGATATAATAAATATCCAACATTCTAACAACACAAAATAACACAACAAATAAACACCAACCTTAATTAAAAAACCAGATGAGCTCACTTTCTCCTTGTCACTCCTTGAAGGAGTTTTGTTTTCAGCAAAACAACTAAGCTCTTGTACTCTAGAATGAATTAATCAAATGGAAAATAATAAATTTAAAATTTATGCATACCTCTCTTCACTATTATTTTCAAACTTTGCTCATGTGCCTTTTGCTTAGTTTTATACTTTCCTTGGGTAGTTGGAGGGAAAAATTGTTTTATAACTAATGTTTGTATTATGTTGAACACTTTTTCTTTCTAATTCAAGAGAAGACATTTATAAGGGTATTTATAATTATTTAAATTTATATTAGTAGATGGGGACCCCAAATGTCCATGAAATATTTCCATTAAACCTTGTAACTCCCATGAAACCAAATTATTGAGACTATGGCAACATCGTGAACACCATCACCATAAAAATAAGACATGTGAATCAACCCAATATCCATAAACATATATAAAGAAGCATGTGAAACAACCCCTATGTCTCCCATCAACCATAATGCCATCAAAATATGTATCATAGTAAAAACTATAATATGTTGTGCCAAAACATGATAATTTCATAGTTTGAAATATGTTTAAGTAATATAACGTAAAACAAAATCATGCCAAAGAAATAAATTATGTCAGCTCGGGTAGTTTGCTAGGGCCATTCATGTAGAATGGTTTTTCCTCCTCCTCATCCTTTTCTCCTGTACCTCTATATGCATGTCTTGGACAAATATTTCTCTCCTCTCCCCTCATTTAGCTATGGGAATGTCAATATGTGTATGTGATGAACTGGCCTTAGAGGAAGAATGTACAGGCATCGATGACATATGGAACTTCCCCAATGCAAGATAAGTAGGATAATTACGGGTTCTTTGAGAATGAAAATAAGTGGCTTGAGATAATGTATAGTGTATCTGAGGAGGAATGGTCACTGGGTGAATTGAGTGATGAGAAGCAATAGACCAATGTGCAAAGCTAGATGCAGGGCTGACAAGGTTGGTGTCCCAACCATCATTCTATAGTGGTTGGCATTGAGATACATGAGGTTCTAGAATTTCCATTATGCTAAGATTTGGAAAATGCACATTTTGCAAAGCATGCTAGGTAGGAGGAGGGGGAGGAGGACCTTTGAGGTATAAGTGGCCAATCTATGTCAATTGACTAAAATCCTCAAAGTCTGCATCAAAGTGCATGAGAAATATAATTATTTTATTTCTATTATCCCTCCAGGGCACACTTTTTATTTTAGTTTTCCCTCTTCTGTTAGCTTGAGAACCTTTGTTAAAGAAACTCATAATGTATTGTGATAAAGAAAATCTATCATGCATCCATTAATTCTTGAGCATGAATATATAATCAACAAAATAAAGGAAAATAGTGATGGTCTAGGGGCACAAACCAAGAGGAAAATTATAACCCAAAACCAATGTAACATGAAGCAGAAGGATCATGCATTAAGTAGCGGGATACACATGTGAATTTACACTGGAATTTACATGGTCATGGATTATACTAAAAATATTTGGGAGAGTGGGTTAGGGTGCAGTTTCCTCCACAACATGCATCATTTTTTTGAAACCATATAAATCAAACCTAGATTGTGTGATAAAATTCTGAACCATGGGCAACTTGGAGGCTCGAGCATGGAAACTTGTATGTGAGGGTGAACAAGATGTTTTCCTAATAAAAATAATGGAATAAAAACACTAAATTTCTTGCATTAAAGATAGTAACAAGATAGATGAAATGATGAGAGGGAAAACAATGAAAAGGGATTCACTCTTGGCATTAGGTTTATCAGACAAAACAAATCCATAATTTGCAAAAAGAACTAATAACTAGTGGGAACTGAGAGCAAATTCTTCTCATAACCATGATCAATACACTTTATCTTCCCTAGAGTTGGTTTCCAACAGTTCCTCTCAGTAGTTGTGAGAAACACCTTCTTCCTTGAGAGAAAAGGCACACACCAACTACCCTTACTTGGTTATGAGTCACGATGTGCTCCTCAAGCTTCAACATAATAAACTAACTTTAGGTGTTATAAATTAATCAACTATTAAATTTCTCATCATATGGCTCATAACATTATCAAATAATGATGTATTATATATGTGCCATATGTTTGTAGCTTGCAAAAACTAGTTTGATATTCATGGCATCAACCTTATAAAACCTATTTGATATTCACGTATAAATTCCTATGATAAAAATTTCCCAAATTTCTCACATATGTGTTGTGTATGCTTCCACTGTAATCACAATTTACACTTTAATAGTTTGAGTGAAAAGCATTACAAGCATACCTTCACATGTGCCATATATCTTCACCGTAAGGCTTCTTAATTCCACATGTATGTCTTGGATGTTCTTTCCATAGTACAATTTACATGATGCATTTTCTTGTGTATATGTCACATGTGTTGGCAAAGCGCACCATGCCTAATAAACTATGCACTCATGCCATGGAAAATTATGCTATCCATGATTATGTTTAAAGATTTGTCATAAGATTGTTGAGTTTATTAATTAAGTAACCATGCCTTCATACCTTTATAGCATTATAATTTGTATTTTATTTCAAACAATAACTTTGATAATATAACCTTACACTTTTCAAACTTCTCACGATTTTCATGAAATTGTTATTTTAAAACTTAGTTTTTGCAATTTTTTTCGCAAATATATAGTCATTTCGTAAAGAATAGTTTATCAGCAAGGGAAGTATCCATTTTTTATTATGCCCATGAATGATCCTGGAATTGTGATCATATCATTCTCATAATGATGTTGTAGTAGTTAATTTGATGAATATCTTAGTACTGCAAGTATCATAAAAGCTTTCAAACCACATATGAAATGTATAACAAGCATATTTATCAATATATAACTCTCTATAGCCACATGTGTTGATTTGAGAATATGGAATTGAAAAATGATGTTATGTAAGAAATATTTATTTCTCTAGGTGATTCAGGTGGATATTGGTGGCCACCCGCCTATTCCACCTAGACCTCCAATCAGTTTCATATGTTTCCTTGATTATAGCAACATTTACTATTTTTAGAATTTTTTGGGTCTTGAAACTCTAGAGTTGTTTCGACCCCTAAACAACATTTTTTTTAGGTTTGAAGCAGGCTCGACATTGTTTGTGGAGGGTTATGGAAAAACTTGTACTACTCTGAGAGATATTTCCAACAAGGTATCATACGCACCAAATGGAGATCATATGACCAAGTTACAACTACGGGAAGTTGGTTGCCCACCCAACGAGGCCCACAAACTCTTGGAATTCCATCTCTTGGGGTTAGGGTTTTGGTTTTTTAGTGTTTCCGCTTGTTGTTCAATAATAAAAAGGTCCTTGAGCCTCATTGTAACACAATTTAGAGGCATGTAGTGGCCACATTTGTTCTCAGAGATAAGCTACCATCACCTAAGCTAGTTTATTTCCATTCTGCTTGTAAGCATCTTTTAGTTCTTTCATATTAATGAAATGAAGATTTAATTTTGCTACATCTCGGTGTTTATATATATATATATATAGTTACGTTCCTGCATAACTCTGGATCAGTGGTATTTGAGTGGTCTACTCTTTCTTTGTTTTACTTTGCATGTCCCTGACGAGGTCAAGGTATAAGGAGTTAGGGCTCAAACTAGTTGAACCTTTGCAAGACCAACCTCATAAACCTCAACAACCTCCCATGGTAGAGCAAAAGAAAGATGAGGGAGCAAGAGATCGTTACAAAATATTGCTCGATGAAGCCCTCAAGTGACAAAGGAACATAATGATGGATAAATTTTCCTAGATCCTTCAACGACTATCCACAAGTGATGCATCTTCATCTAGCAGCCACTCTAGAGGCACCACTCCCTTTAAGGTACAAGTCAACTTTGAAATTCCCATATACATCGTAGATAGATGGTTAAAATATATTGGAAGGATGTTTTTCAGTTCATTACTTTTCCAATCAGGAAAATATTACTTTTACACTCCTCAAAGTCGCCTCCCATGACAATGACTAGTGGTAAACCTACTATGAACAGAAGGACGAGAGAGAACCCTCACTATTTTCAGCCACGCCCACTTGGACTTCTTTCAAAGACGTCATCAGGGAACAATATTACCTTGTTGGAAGTTGTGAATATAAATACATAAAGTGGACCACGTTGTGGCAAGGAAGGAACCACGACATATCGAAGTTCACCAATATTTTGCATACCCTTCACATGATGTTGGGTATCAAGGATTCCTAGTGGAATTTGGTACTCAAGTACCATGGTTATCTACATAATTACATCCACAACAAGATGGAGTTTCTAGACATATCCTCGCTTGGCACCGCCTATTGATACACTATCAGATCGAGTAGAAATTTAAAGAGAAGAAGCAAGACTTTGGATCTGTGAATCTGAAGCAAGGGAAAGGCACCCCCAAACCACAGAGAAAAAGGACAAAGCGAAGGTGGGGTGACCCAAGACAACCCACTGAAGCCGTAAGAAAATAACAACACCACGAAGACAAAGAAGGACACAGGGAAATGGTGTAAGTTCCTTAAAAGCCCCACTCACAACAAAAGTGAGTTTAAAGTCAAGTAGTCACTAGTGGCCAAGCTCAAGTCTTATGAATCATGTGCATGTTACGACTCTGAGTTAGAACCCAACAAGGGGAATGAAAAATGGAAGTAGATTATTGGTGTGGTTCCTAATGCCAGTATTTCCACCACCAAGATCCAGAAGATTGAGCTTGAAGATCCAGAGAGCGGGAGCAACTCTTCCACTCACAGATGTGGGTGAAGGGTTCTCTGCTACAATTCATTGTCGCATAGTGGAAGCCAAAATAACCTCATTTCAGTAGAGGTTGTGAAGAAGTTGGGCCTATTGACTACACCACACCCAGAGTCGTACACCATCGAGTGGCTTCACCAAGGAGGTAGCACCACCTACCACCATCTCTTTGATCACTGCGAAGAAATGCAGTAACATCAAGACCGAGAAATTTCCTTCCTTATGATTCAATGTGAGGGAAAGAAGAATACTATGACCACATCCACATCCTCCAGATAGGGCTCCTTTATACGATAGAAGTAGATGGACAAGGTCATGGAGGAGTACAAGCACATCTTCACCTCACCCATAGGGGTACCCTTGCACTGTCAAGTCAAGTACTCCATCGATCTGACCCTAGGCGAGCTGCTACCCAATAGACTGATATAATGACACTATGTTCTGGATAATGATGAAATTAAGATGCATATTCAAGAGTTGTTGCAAAAAGGGAACATCAGGCCAAGTTCATCACCCTGTGGGAGCCCAATTGTGTTGGTACAAAAGAAATACACCACTTGGAGACTTTATATTGACTATCGAGCATTGAATAAGATCATTGTCCGAAATAGGTATCTAATCCCATGGATTGATGACCTTTTGGACCAGCTCAAGGGGGCTAAATATTTCAGCAAGATTGATTTGAAGTCTGGTAATCGCCATGTGCTAATTGAATCCTCTGATGTGTGGAAGATTTCCTTCAAATCAAGGGAGGGTATTTTCGAATCGCTGGCTATACCTTTCAGGTTGAAGAATGCCCCCGCAACCTTCATGAGGTTGATGGACGACATCTTGTGGCCCTTCATTAACTAATTCGTGGTGGTGTATTTCGATGAAATTTGGATCTTCAGCCAGAGTTGGGAAGAGAACCTACACCATATTTGACAGGTCCTCCAAACCCTATGACAACACAAGTTGTGTGCCAATTTGGAGAAATTCAATTTGGTATGACCCAGGTTCAATATCTGGGGTACATCATTGATGAGCGAGGTGTGCATGATGACCCAACAAAGATATAATTTGTTTGAGATTGACTAGCCCCTGTTGTACCTGTTTCCTGTAGGCAGTCCTTGGCTACAAAAAATACGCCAGGAAACCAACTCAGCCAGCCTTTAGGTTCAAGCTGGCCCTTGAACCAGAGGGGGCTCCCTCAATGTTTACGAGGCTTTGTTTAACTCACCTGTCACTGAACAACATCCTATGAAGCACAATGGACAGATTTATGGTTTTAATTAGGGATGGTTTGCGATCAATGATAATCCCTAATCATGATTAAAGGCCTCCCTCACAGGGTCCCTTCTGAAAGTGTCAGCTTCCAGCCTGACAGAATGACTTAGCTTTTTCAAGAATTATGGTGGAAGAATGTAAGGGGATTCCTAATAATTGAGCATTCAGACTAACTACTTAACAACTAGGGAAATTTAGATGTGTGTAGAAGATTTCTGCAGCCCAACAAAAAGATATTCAAAGGTAACATAAGGCCAAAGGGAAATTGATTCCAAGAGGAGTTATTTCAGACAGATAGTCTAATAAGCTGATCTCTTTTAATGGCTATCCAAAAACATAAAGCAAAAGCCAGTCAAATAGGAGTTATCTTGGACAAACAATCCAATAAGTTGATCTCTTTCTAAAGGTTATGATTTTGCAGGGAATTTCAGAAAGATTAAGACTTAATCTACCTTACCCAGACCTTCCTACTATTGCTTTGAACATATGTAGAAAAAAGTTATAAAAACACTAGAAAGACATACAAGAAACAAAAAATTATGTCATAATTGGAGATGGAAGGCTTTCATTAGAATTATTCAACAAAAGTTATTACATAGTTTAAGAGCCTTGGCGTCAAAAGCCAACATTGTTTATTACAAATAAAATAATATATATAGACAAGATCTCTCCTAACTCTTGCAATAATTATGGAATACAATCCTGAATAGTATACTAAAAATAAAACAATGTCTCTAAATTATCTGCTGGAAACTTTGAACTACTTGCAAGTATCTTGCCTTGAGATCTAGAATTGGTTGAATGCCTACTGAAAATCTGCAACATAATCCTCAATTTGTTGATCCTCTGCTGCTAGGTGTTTTATACTGATCTTCATTCCCTTGAGGTTTGGAAAAAGGTTGTTTTCCCATAATCTGCCATTTGTCCCTTTAAACATGATTGGTCTGCCATCTGCCCCTTTGAATTCTATTTTTGTCATTTTCTGATTTTAATCACCCTTTATTTTGTCACAAATATTTGAGGAATATAAAATTTTCAAATAATTGATTAAACTCTTAAATGAATTTAAGGATTTATAATTTCAATATATATATTTAAACGATTTGATAAACCATCTACCAAATCCGTGTATTGTTTTCACTTTCCATGAATCCATGGCTTGTTTCTCCTTTTCACCTTCTCTATAAATTCATTTCATGGCTATAAATTTCTTTTACCCTTGTAGAACACCAAGATGGTTTTGCAAAACCATGTGTTGATTTTTGTTGGACACCTAATCCTAAATGGTTAGTGTGGAAGTCGAATGGACAAAGCAGTCCAAGAGACCTTGGGATGTGAATCCGAACGGTCACATAATGTACCATAAATATACATCATTTGTGAATAAAAAATGTACAGCATGATTTATCTTTATTATTGTTTTCGCTCACCATGTGTGTTTAACATGGTATCAGAGCCATGATGTGTGGCCTGTGTAGTTGCCTTGAATAGTGTTGGCCTGTTTAAATCTGCCTCCCTCTTCTTCTGAATACCTCTGACCGTCATAAACGTTTAAACGGAAAAAGAGAATCATTACATCTGCTCCATATTCCATTACCTGCTCCATACAATACGCTGCCTCTGCCCTCTGCGCTATAATCTAGGTAACGCTTGAGCGAGGATTCCACTTGTAAGTGGAAAATTACAGTTCGTCAGTCCAGGTCTGCTCACCAAAAGATGTTATGTTGCAACAATTCGCTACTCCTACAAAACGTTGTCTCAGTCTCCACGCTGATATATAACACCGCTTTCACATAAGTCCGCTAGCTGCTCTCTCCACACTGATTGTGAGTCAGATTGCCAAGTCTTCACTTCAATTTCGTCTCTGGCTTTTGAGAACACAAAATAATGAGAGCATTATTGAGGTACTTCAGTGTTTTTCACCATAGATACACCCTACCACCTACGTTGGCCCCTGCCAATACGTCGTGGACTAAAGGATGCTTAGCAAACTGCTAGGAATTGCTGTTACGAATGAGCTGTGTAAAATTGTTATAATCTTTGTTGATGTAAGATATCCATCTACACGGTGGGTTGTAATGGTATATAAAAGTTGTATTCCATGAGTCGAGTCCATTTGATACTCCCACACTGTCATCATAGCTTGTGGTTGTAAGGTAGTTTCCACTAGGAAAGAAGTAAGCAGAATGCACTGCCTTATGATGTCGCACAATATCAATGCTATTAGTTTGCCTATTTCGAATATTTCTACCACCGCCATTGCCCAAGTCTCCTACTGATTCATGGCTCCAGCGAGCAATGCCTTTAGTCATTGCCTCTAATTCCATGAATCATCGCCATTAAATCGAGGACATCGATGAGCAACAGAAACGTGTCCAGATGAAGTCAACGCCACGTGGGAAGCAATGCGAAGATAATTGAAGATTGCGAAGATAACTAAAGCCTAGTCGTTTTCTACTTCCTGGACATCGTATCGATTGTGAAGAAAATTGGACCATTATCGCGTGCATTCCAAAGCTTACAATCGGCCTCCAAAGACTGAGGAGTTAAGAGCATTTAAGGAATTTTATTGGGAATGCGATGAAGATGTCACAGTCCGATGGTAAGAGACCTTTAGAATATTCATTCTGTGCTTGATTTTCGTCTATTATCTGATGGGCATGGAATGTCAGGTTACGGCAATATGTATGTCAATAAAAATGTACCGGTTTCCACTATTTCAAAAATTTACCTGGATTTAACCACCTACCGGGAAATTGGGTTTGAATAAATCATTAAGATCTGGAATGTGTCAACAATTTGTTTATTAGAGATACCATTGAAGAAATTTACCTTCTCTGTCATGGGCAAATGGGTTTAAACCAAATCAAAATGGTCTACAATGTGTCCAAGGAAGAAAGGAAGTAGGCGTGTGAAGAGTGCGTATGGTCTGGCTCTCGCCCTTCACTTCTTCCTTTCTAGGTTTCATTTGTGAAGTAGAAAACTACCGGGATTCCGATCTAAATTCCTCCAAAGCAATGGTTCGGCATTGACATTGAGAAAAACTACCGCTATTCGTTTCTTGTGTGTGGTTATAAATTATCATGATGACTCAAGATATTGACGCATTATGCCGATTAAAAAAAAAATGAACATCACTGAATGATCCTATTGTCCTAAGTCGCACAAGCTGCATTTTCAGATCACTGATCCAGTTGTCCAAACAATATAAATCACATTAACAGATGTCTTGAATGTTTGCTCCAGTTGTATAAGTCATTTACGTTAGGCAGCTTCCCTGCAGGTTGGTCGATTTCCACTTTCGGGCAGAGCAGTGGCCTTTTGGGATTGGACAATGACCCATAAGGCTCTGAAAGCATCATAATAATGTCAGCCACTGATGGGCGAAGATTTACATCAGTTTGTGTACAGAAAACCAACATGAATGCATCTAGTGTCTTCCTCCATATCGCATGATTGAATTACTGTTGATTTGAGGACAGATTGGTGAAGGTTTTGTGGCTATAATAACATTATGTAGTGATGCCATGAAAAGGCACGGGTTTCTCAAGAACAGAAATGTCACATATATATTGATGATGTCTAGTTACATATATATTGTTGATGTCTAGTTACAGTAATTAAGGAATAATCAGGTTGTGTTCACAGTAAGCAAGGTTTCAAGGTTTCACAGTTGCATTTCCTTGTCACTGTGTTTTTGTAGCAGTACACTATAACTCTGTCACTGGAACAATCACTTCACCTTTGATAAAGTATTTTAGCATTCAAGTGCAGTGATATCAGAGACTCATATATTGTACTGATCATTATCAAATACACAATTTCAGTGATATCATCATAGCATCAAATTTAAGGTCTTCAACAATAACGTAGCTTCATCATCTTATTTTTTATATGGATTGTAATTGGTGCTTGATGGTTGCACACTGATCATTTGTTGCACACTTATAAAGGATATTGCCAGTGGGTGTTACTTTTCAGTTTTTAAGGTGTAGTTCTGACATTAAAGAAAAAATGGCCAGAATCAATGAAGTATTAGAGTTCATCAAAACTCTGATATTGTCTACTACTCATGATACATTAAAAATTAGCAAAGTTTCTCTCACAGACATTCAGGTCTGTCTACAAAATGCACAGGAAAAGATTGACTTTTTGCAGCTTGAATCACAACTACAGCAAGAAGAGCTACATCAAAATAGACACCATTCTGAACCTATTTTTGTTCAGAACATTGAGACA
>APFE031582415.1:0-29539 GCA_000404065.3 Pinus taeda
CCCCCCCCCCCAAATCTCTAGAATCAGTGTCCCATAACTCAACACATATTTCTTTTATAAAAGTATTTACATTGCATACATGAGGTTAAGCAATTGGGATGTTACACCTGCCAAGAGTAAGTCCCTTATATAATTATCCCAAGACACCGCCAAATATTCAAAAGTCCCAAGAGAAAAACCAAGAGGGATATAGTATGTTGAGATCATGAGCATATTGGATCTGATATAAATAATATATACACAAATTATGTACATGTATGATAAGAGTGATATGTAATGAATGATTTATAGAAAAGCCCTTTATAGGATCAAGGCCAACCTCCACCGAAGAACCATATTCTATCTCCCATTTCAAATTTCAAATTTCCAATCATTCAATGCCTCACCTTTAACATATTATTCCATTTGTAAGATATAACACTAGTATCTCGAGCCCCATCCTTAATCCACTCCAGCACAAGTGTAACACCCTCCTCCCACATCTACCCAAGTAACTAACCAATCATGGTAAACACGAGACAAGAGACCACTATGATTGGATTTGACTTCCTATGTGACATTAAGAAAGTGGAACCAATGGAAACATCACACATAGTCATCCAACATCAACTTCAAAATCCTCAGGAGACATGTCAACCACTTAGATAGTTTGTCCCTGGGTCCAACTGTTGTTTTGGATCTCTTAAGCCATAGTCGCTCTCATGTTATGGGCAAGGGATCAACCAGAGACCCAAAGTCGCTCTCATACGCTTTCTTGCTAGTGACTAGAGACCAAAGTTACCAGTTCTATGCCAACGACACTGGGATTTAAGCCACTTTTTCAAGCCCAGAGCCTAGGTCACTGCCCATAATGGAGTGATAGCTTAGAATCAATAAAAATACAGGGAAACAATGATGCAAAAGTAATATGTTGAACAAGACCATAACTAAACCCCTACTAGCCATGGCATGCATTTCGTCAAACATATCATCAATGTCAGACTAGGAGGTAACTCCTCAAATAAAATCATGAAATTTATTCAAGCTGTTCATTATTATATACAGGAGGGAGAGGCTGTTCATTTCATCTCCTAGTGAGTCTTCATCTTTTATATTATTTATTTACATTCATTACAGTTTTTCACCTAATCCCTATGATTAGGTGTCAACATTCCCCCCCTTAATCTGAAGGGATGTTACTGAGTCCAAGCATCATTCAGAATCTTTCAAGCTTTTCTCTTGCAAGTGCTTTGGTGAAGATGTCTGCAATTTGCTCGTTAGTGGAACAATGGATTGTTTTGGCCTCAACCTTATGTCGAATCAGATGATATTAATATTGATGTGCTTTGTTCGATCATGGAACTTTGGGTTCTTGGCCAATTTTATTGCTAAGGTATTTTCAATCATGAGTGGAGTTGATTTTACTTGTTTTACCTGCAAATCTTTAAGAATTTTCCTAAGCCACACAATTTCTTTTGTTGCCTCAGCTGCTACCACATATTTTGCCTTCGTTGTGGAATCTATTGGAACTGATTGTTTGCGTGATCTCCAGGAGACAGCTCCTGACCCAAGACTCATAGCATAACCTGAAGTAGATACCCCAGTTTCTTTGTCTCCATCAAAGTCTGAATCAAATTACCCAATCAAGTTGAAGTTTCCCACCTGTGTATACTTGATTCTAAAGTCTTGAGTTGCCTTCAAGTACTTTAGAACTCTTTTTGTAACATACCAGTGTCCCTCACAAAGCTTTTTCATAAACCTGGAGAGGATTCCAACAACAAATGAAATGTTTGGTCTAGTAGTAGTTAAGTAGTTGAGACTTCCTACAAGTTGTCTATAATTTGTTGCATCCTCGAATTCTTTTCCTTCAATGGATGTGAGCTTTAAGTTTTGTTCCATTGGAGTAGTCAGAGAATATTCAGTCATGCCAAACCTGTTCAACACATCTCCAATGTACTTATTTTGAGAAAGGAATATGGACTTCAAATGTTGAGTTACTTCAATACCAAGATAGTAATGAACATAGCCCAAATCAGTCATTTCAAAACCTTTCTTCAATTCCTTCTTTATGGATGCAATGTAGTTTCCATTGTTCCCTGTCATCAAAAGGTCATCTACATATACAACAAGATATACAATTGTTTTACCAACTTTCTTGACAAACAAAGTTGCATCATCAAGATCATAATGTTTGAAATTGAGTTTCAGAAGATGCTCAGTTAGTTTTTCATACCAGGCTCGCGGTGCTTTTTTGAGGCCATACAAGGATTTCACAAGTTTGCATACTTTATGTTCATGTCCTTTCACAAAAAATTCTTCATGCTGGGACATAAAAACATTCTCTTTTAGATCTCCATTCAAGAAAGCAGTTTTTACATCCATTTGATGGACTTTCCAACCGTTCTGAGATGCTATGGCAAAGAGTGTCTAGATGGTAGCCCATTTTGCTGTGGGGGCAAAAGTCTCCTCATAATCGACCCCTTCCTTCTATGCAAAACCTTTTGCCACAAGCCTAGCTTTGTGCTTGTCAAGTGAGCCATCAACTCTATACTTGTTCTTGTAGACCCACTTGCAGCCAATTGGTTTGGTTCCTAATGGAGGATCAACCAGCTTCCAAGTGCCATTCTTTATCAGAGTGTCATACTCCTTTTTTATCGCTTCTTTCCATTCATCATGAGAAGCAGATTCTTTGAAGGAAGTTGGTTCAAAATATGTAAACAAATTCAATGCACAATCATAAGAAACATCCATATCAACAAGTGAATTAGAGTCACCTACATCACCTCCATTTTGTTGGTTTGAATTTCTAGTTCTTGTCTTTCCAACTTCATCAGGATGAACACTTTCAAGTGTTTTTGTTAGCCACTTTGGGGGACCTTTCTCAGATGGACCAGGTTGCTCCGTTGATTGATTTGGGACTGAATCAAGATTGAGTCTCCCAATTTTGTCAATCACATCACTCAAAGTATCATCCATTGTTGGAGTTTCATGTGGGGGAGAGAGTGCTTCAGAAGAAGATTCCACAGGTTGATCTAGTATAGGAATCCCCCCTTCAAGATGTGGAAGCTGATTATCAAACTCTTGAAATGATTTAGCATTGCGAATCTATCCAAGCGATCAAGTTGCCAGTCAACAACATTGTCAGTTTTAATGATTCAAGAAAGATTACATCTCTAGATACAACAAGCTTTTTATTGACTTCATCATAGAGACAATGTGCTTTGGAGGTGTTTGAATACCCCAAGAAGATACACTTACGACTTCTTGCACCAAGTTTGTTTCTATTTACCTCTGGTATCAAGGCATAATAGGTGGAACCAAAGACCCTGAGATGTTTTACTGAAGGAATGTGCCCATACCACGTTTCATAAGGAGTCTTGTTTTTGATATCACTAGATGGACATCTATTCTTTATATATATAGCCCATAGAACTGCATTAGCCCAAAACATTAATTTTATATTTTTGAAGAACATCATGGAGCATACCATATTTAAGACTGTCCTATTCATTCTTTCAGCTACACCGTTCTGTTGGGCATTATAAGGCACAGTTGTTTGATGTTTGATCCCATGCTGGTGAAGATAGTTTTCAGATTCATTTGAAGTTTATTCTTTTCCATTATCAATGCGAATAGAACCAATATGAGATTGTGCATCATTTTCAATCCATGTATGAAAGTTCTTGAATGTTTGAAAAGCATCAGATTTGTTCTTCAATAAATAAACCCAACACATTCTAGTGTAGTCATCAATAAATGTCATCATATATTTATTTCCATTTGCAGAAGGAATAGGCATTAGACAACATAAATCTGAATGAATGAGTTCAAGTTTTCTATGTGCTCTGGAGTGTGAATCATGAAAGGATTGTTTGCTATGCTTTCCTAGAATGCAAGCATCACATTGCTTAAGTTTCCTAGGAATTGTAGGCAAACCAGAAACACCAATTTTCTTCAATAAGCGGAGGCTATTATAGTTCAAATTTCCAAATCTAGCATGCCATAATAAACTTGATGGAAGTGTACCTTCTTCATAATGAGAATTGTATGAGAAATGTTGTGCATGAGCAGAGGTACCCTGCAACTTGAGAAGCCTTTCTTCTTCCATCCCCCTCATGACAAGTGAGTCGTCAGATGCATTTCTCACCTCAAGCTTGCCATCAAACATATGAATGGAGTGACCTTGCTGGCAGATGTGGACTAAGGACAACAAGTTTCTCTTCAGCTGTGGGAGATATAGAACATGATGCAGAAGAAAGTCTGGAAGACCAGGCAATTTAAGCCTGATTGTGCCAAGCCCTGATGGGTTAGTTTTGATTGGCTGCAAAGTAACTGCTCAGCAACATGTTAATAGATTCTTCAAAAAAATATTTCTATGATTCATGTGGCAAGTTTCTCCTGAATCAAGCAACCATCATTTTTCCCAGAAGCAAGTGAAGCATTAAATAAGTCTTCATTTACTCCAATATTACATTGTGCCACAACATAATGAGCGGATTTAGGTGTTTTACCTTTGTCTGTCTCATTAGTTTTACCTTTGGGTTGGTTTCATTGCTGCTCAATTTTGTCCCAAGGTAACTTGCATGTGGAGGCATCATGTGATCCATTTCTTTTGCAGCGTATGCAGTGTAAATCCGACTTTTCTCCTTGAGAGTGTTTGCCCCCCCGCCCCTGAAATATCTTCCTCTTCCTCTTCAACCACCTCTTCCTCTGGAAGAATCTTGGGCAAGATTCTTTTCTTTATTAGCAAGGCACACAACCTCTTTAGAAGATTCAAGGGTTGTCTTCTTTCCAAAAGCTTTCTCTCTTTCAGTAAATTTTTTTATAAGGGAGTCAAAGGTAATATCTTTGAGATTTCCATTTGCTTGCAATGACGCAAGATAATTGGAGTAAGTAGGATAAAGTGCCTTGAGAAAAGCGATGAGAGGAATATCCAATTCAACCTTAGTGGCTTTGATATCATGCATTATAGATTTTACTTTGGATGCAAGAGCAAGAGGATAATTATTTTGTAATTCAAGAGTGAAGAGTTTAATCATGAGTTGAACAACTTCAAGTGCAAAGTGTGAGTTATAGAGTTCCTTCAGCTTTTGTAAGGCTTCGAAAGCATTTGAAAATGGCAAAATATGTCGACTCACCTCTTCACTTACAAATGTTGCAATTAATGCATAGGCTTTGTTGTTCTTATTTTCCCAAATGGCAAACTCCTTGTCTGAGGTAGGTTGTTATGGTTCTTTGTCTCTGTCTCCAACACACACTCCTTTCCACAACTCATTGAAGATGAGGGTGTGTTTTATCTTCTGGGACCACTCAGGATAGTTCTCCTTGCCAGTGAGAACTACTCCCACAATAGATATGATTGAATGCATTGTAAAATATGAGTGTTGTAAAAATACTTCTATTGGCAAAAAAAATGTGCTTTTGATGTAGAAAAAATTGCACTGTAGTAGCAATATTCTGAATTCTTATGACAACCAAGATACAAGCTGCAATATCTTACAAAACAGGGGCACAAAATCGTGAAAGAAATTGCAGGGGGCCAAAAAAAATCATAGGTCAGGTTCTTGTGCACACGATCATCAAAATATAAATAATCTTTTGTATCCCAACCAACACATTAATCGATTTTTACAAGAGCTCAATGCATATAGTTATTGTAGCAGCATTCACCATTCACCATTAAAAACAAACACATTGCACTAACTAAATTGTTCAACGCACCATTCACACTCTCCATACAATGCACTACCAACTTTGACCAACGCACAAAACTTATGCACGATCTGCTCAAGAACTGTCAGACCAACGCATGATCTGCTCAAGAACTGCTTCAATGGTTACCATAGTTCAGATTCAACACAACATTCAACATGTTCAATGTAGCTCTTCGAATATTTTAACACAACATACCAAGAGGGTGGTGTGTGATTCCATTGCGCATTCAACAACATTCAGCGCATCATTCAAGGGATGGGAGTATGGAGGCACGAAAGCGCAGTGGGGAGTGTGATGTCACAACCAGTGAGGTGGTGTGGGAACGCGGTATGGCGACTAGTGGAGAGAGCTTAGAGAAAAAGTATTGTATTATCTAATCCAACAAAAACATACCACTAACCAGGAATTTCTAAATAGAAAGGTGGAGTGCAGTTCTTATTCGATGAAGAAAGTAGAAGATACCCAACACAAATATGCAGTGGGGGCTCGAGGTATTACAATGCACACCTCCCAACCATGTGTATTACGCAGGAAACGTTTTTTTCTTAACATCCAGATTAGCATAGATACAAAAGGAGAGAAAATATGGCAGGTTGCAAAAATGAGGAGTTACTGCACGAACGCTAAAAAATGGATCTGGCTCTGATACCATGTCAGACTAGGAGGTAAATCCTCAAATCAAATCATGAAATTCATTCAAGTTGTTCATTATTATATACAGGAGGGAGAGATTGTTCATTTCATCTCCCAGTGACTCTTCACCTTTTCTATTATTTATTTACATTAATTACAGTTGTTCACCCAATCCATATGATTAGGTGTCAACAATCAACAAGTAACCTATAGGTGTAAACAATAGAATTAAGTGTAGGGATCTCATACTTATCTGAGAATCGAAATGAACCATTGTTCCCTCACGTCAATCATTGCATTATCATCTATTAGGTCATAGACACCTTATCCATTCATGTACAAGTAAAACATATTGAGAGCCATACATAGCTAATGTCATAAAATATACATATAACCAACATAATAGGAACAAAAATACCATAAACATATCAGCCATCAAAACCCACATATACATTAGTACATTTACAGATGAAAATCAAGGGAATGAATTTCTCATTAATGAATGCAATGAACCAACAGAAGATGGGACTACCAGGTTCCACCCAACCATAGATTGGATGAGCCAAGTCTCTCTTCAGCCAATCACCCTTGTGCCATATTCCAAGAATGAATGTGGGAATCAAACCAAACGAACTCAACCAAGGCATACCGAGGCTAAACCACCTCACCCTCATCAATAGAAACCAGGCTTTACCATAGTCCATCCTGAATCATCATTCCAACACAATGAACACGTCATAACAGTGTTTACCATGATCTCCACCTGATCATTAAGCCAAACTACCATGGATGCCATCGGATTTCTCCACCTACACTGTGAGGAATTTTCATGTTTCCTAGTCTCTTAGCCTTTACTGCAATCCAAACCTGTATCACGAGGCCCTAAACCGATACCCACTCTCTAGGATTTACTGCATATCCCAAAACCGAGATTACTAGGCCCAACGGAGAGAAAACCACCTCTTGGCTTTACCATATATCCTGCCATTCACCAGCAAGGATTCCTAGGCCCACCGAGTCAACACAATCTTGACTTTACCACAACCCATAGTTTGGCTCAAAGGTCACTAGGTTAATGGATTTGTTGTGACCCACAGTCCAATTCAGGAGCCACTAGGGCATGTGCTCTATCATTCAATGATCCACCCCACTCAACTTCGAATCCATCCGGCAATCCAGATCAACTAAAACATGAGAACCCCATCACACCATGGCTATCTGGAAATGGCAAGGCTAGGCTAAAAACATTGTTACACCTGGCAAAACCCATGCCATGATAGAAAATAACCACATGCAATACCATGCATGCCAAATCTAGAAAGGAAGATACACATGCAAGTTGATACCTGCAATGAAGCTTGTTGTAGTTGCTTAATCCTGCCTTTCCCTACTTGATATTTGCTTTCTCTTGCCTTATTTGCCTTTCTTGCTCCAATGCCAAAGTGCTCCAAGAAAACTCTAAGTGTCCAATAGTGAGAGAGAGAGAATAATGAGAGAGATCCAAAACTGAATTGATCAAGCTTGCCCACTGATCCTCATAAGCTTTTTTATCAATGAGGCCTCTATTTTCTTCATTTTCCATTATTTCCATTCATTTTCCTCCTCACATGCAACCTATGACCTGTCACCTTCCTTTTCTCCTAATTTCCATTATTTTCATAAATAAATGTGCCAAAATTGTCTTTTTTGCATTTTAATTCCTTAGTCATTGTCTTTGCCAATTTCCTTAGTCATGAACAACCAAATGAACATCCCCTAGGATGTCCTGCCCAACATTCAACTTGGAATACGTGTCCCATCAACCATGGTTTTTATATATATATTACATGGAATTTTCACCAAGGCTGTTACAGAACCCTCCCCCTTGGGGGAACACCGTCCTCGGTGTTCAATGACACCCATAAACAAGACCATTGAAAACAAAAAATACTGCCCACGGAGCTTTATAACATGGCTCATTGCAGTATTTACAATAACCATATGCTTAAACATGACAAACATATTGTTTAATGGAGCTTTATAACACAACTCATTACAGTTTTTACAATAACCACATATACACATATGCACATTTATTAAACCAACAAATAAAAGGATATGATGCTCGTATCAATCAACATGGGAATCCATAGGCTCACACCTCCACCCTCAAAGTAATACCATGATTCACCTCCTTCCCAAGAAGTCCATAATCCACAACCACAATCAAAGCTACATCCAATGTCCAACACTACAATCCTGCGCCACTTGTCCTCTTAGTGAACAATTACTAGCTCATTGTTACAGGGCGCACTATGAATGTGCATCTGATTCCATCTGGCAATGCTAATGACCAAAACAAATATATCCACGACCTTCCTTTCTCTGCTACACAGTCCCTTGGGAATCCGGTCACCCCTTCTATGCAGTCACCTGCCTTCCAAGTTTCACTGGCATCCCCATCCTGGGTAGTCTATCCCTTAGAAAGGCTTCCTCGCATCGGAAGATACAAAAACCAATGCATATACCTGTCTCAAGCCATCATACTAGTCATAGCATGCTCATGGAAATCAATGAACAATATTGGGTATCGGTGTCCCATAATGGCCCTTCTCTTGAAGTGCTTCATCAACATACTGCTACATTTTTCAATTTATATTGTTGTTGCTACCATTTCTTTTAATCGATTTCAACCATCCAACCAAACATGTTCATGCATTCCTATTCCAAGCACATAATTTCCATTCGATTCAAATAAATTGAAATAACCTCAAATCATACCTCATTGGTAGTACATCAAGAAGGTACATTGCAATCTTGTTCACTTCCTGTCACAACAAGTCAAACTAGCATATTTGACCAAATCAACATGTATAAAAATATCACATCAGGTTAGCTCAAAATATAACTATCAAAATCATAAATCACATGTAACCATCATAAACCAAAATCATATATCACATGTAATCATCATATACCAGAATCATAAATCACATGCATACTAAAACTGAAATAAAATAATGATACTTATCCTTTAGTCAATCCTTAGCTTCCACCTTTGTCCTTATTCTATACGCACTTCGAATCGGTTGCCACACCCGACAAACACCCAATGCCTTCTCCTCAACCATGTGCACACACACATAGTACCACATGTACACAACACAACATGTACAACATGCACATAATACCACATGTACATCGGTGCCATATGTACAACATGTACAAAGTACCACCTGTACACAACACCACCTGCACAACATGTGCACAACATCACATGTACACACCACCACCTGCACAATGTGTACACAATGCCACATGTACATTGCACCACCTGTACAACATGTACACAATACCACATGTACACATTATCACATGCACGACATGTACACAACACCACATGTACATAGCATCACTTGCATGATCACATGCACGACTCGTACACAACACCACATGTACATAGCATCACTTGCATGATCACATGCACGACTTGTACACAACAACACATGTACATAGCATCACTTGCATGACATGTACACAACACCACTTGTACAATCATGCACACAACACCATATGTACATAGCACCATCTATGCCCAACACTACATATGCAATATTTACACAACACTATCTGTATCATCATGTACATAACATTGCATAAACAACATGTACACACGTTATGTATACACAACACCACATACGCACAACATCATAGATGCAACATGTACAACATATGCACAACAACAGTACCACACATCCAAAACCACACTGTCCTTACCAAGAAACCTTACTTCTAGTGTCTTATCCATGCTTATCCTAGCATGTCGCAGACCACACTACTTTCACTTTGCTAATGTATCCCTCAGTATAACTTGTCCATAACATGAGCATAGGAATAATACAAGCATACAATATAAATTCATATTCACATGATATTAACCTCATATATTTGTCATGCCTACTCTCCCCATGCTATGCACCTGCATAAGAAATCATTTCTCCATAAGAATGATCCTTGACAACCCTATCAAATAGTGACATAGATATAAACATTAGCATAAAACATTCATGGTCCTGTTAGACAACGACATACATACACACATGTATATACATATATAAACATCAACATAATCACGATCATACCATAATTACTAGATAACATAATTTCTAGGTTAAGAGAACTTCCTTTATTCATGCACAACATTCAAAACAATCGTTCCCAACATAGGCAAGGCATCTAACACCTCATATCCATTTACTTTACCTTTTCTAGTTACCCTTCTCACGTCTATACTGCCACTGTCCATTTACACCAATGGACCAAACCAATCTAATCAACTGTCACAATCTCACCTTTCGCTACACTTACTCATGCACAAATATTCATCTGAATCTCACATTACCTATTGGGTACCACATAGATCTCCCTGAGCTCCATCAAATTTCCTCTTTCCCAGCTAATTCCCAAGACTCAAAATACAAAAGGAAAGTCAAGAAACAAACAAGAAGAAAACCATGAAAACCAATAACAGCATAACTCTGCAAACAAAGTGGTATGGCCATACACTATACATAAACAAATCCGCAAATCAAGCACAACAAATCACGAAAGACCAAAAGCACAAGACTGAAAACAAACACCATGACTCAATCCCCATGGTTCCCAGGGAAAGCTCAACCTGTGCCTTCTTCAATATTTCATGGCAGTCTCTCTTGAAATGCAACTCCCTGCATCATACTACCATAAACACATAACTGTCAGTGCATAAATAAATATAACAATATACCATTTATCTTACCTTGTTGTGCCAAGCACGTTGCTTGCAACTGAACACATCCACACCATCTCTCAAGGGACTCCAATCCTTTGACGGATCCATTTGTAACTAAATATTAGCTAATGTACCTATCAAGTACATGTTCATGAATCTAACACATATCCACATAATGTCAAACAATATCAAGATTAAGAAGAATCCATGTATGCAAAGCACTCATTTGTTTGGAATTAGGGTTTCCAAACATAACCAAAGGAACTATTGTCTAATTCCTTTCTTTCTCCCTTTTTACCTTATTGCAATCGAGGCTTACTATGTGTTGTCATATCATCCAACTGTTAGTTATATAAACACATCAACTATTGCCTTGTCACACTAATACCAAGCATGTTTCCTGCAACTACTCACACATGTCAACCACATGTTCCAAACATCAAGACAATCATACGTATCAATTTGAAATCGACCTTTACCAAGACCAACAATCATGTCATAATCCAGATTCAACTCATAGTCATTAGACATAATACTACAACTATCACCTACTACACTCAAGTATATATCAACTGTCTCAACACATATGTGTTAGTACAATCATCTTAAAACAAAATCATTTGAACCCATACTCATATTATGCAATTCATCAAACATTCAACCAATTTGCAACCATACCATGTTAAATAAATCAACTAGACAACACAATCAAACATTCAAGTACCAAATATATGACATAAGAAAACTCATACCTTAATGTATCTCAGGGGAGGCGATCTTGTCTACACAATCAATCCAGGTTAGCACAATACAACTTCACAACATATCAACTCAAACATAAATCATGACATCCATAACAGTAACTAACTAACAAGTTCACATCATAAGCTCATAAGCATTTTTCATTCATGCATAAAATAACATATGTACGATCAGTCTAGATTAGTATGACACCATATCACAAATATGTCAGCTCATACCTGAATATCGTAGCCATAACCATCTGCATAGGCCAATCCAACTCAGTGTGATACATATACCATCAAGATATAAATGTGATAACCCTATTCATCAAGCTAGCTATCATTTAACAATAACAAGTTAACCTATAAGAGACTTCATCAACAACATATAACATAATCATCAGGTTATCTAATATAAAACAACAACAACAATGCATACAACTACAAGTTACTATCATTCTTGGCAATTTGACACATGTGCATATAACTACACTAATCGACTAACATCTATCATGAATGTAACCATAACATCAAAATACATGTACATAAACCTAACGTATATAGACCTAATGCATATAACAATCCTTGACTTACATACACGCATGCCAAACATACAATACTTGTATGATGATCTGCTCTTATCCCAAAGTCCAATGTTGCAACCTCATTATGATGACCTGCATCTCCTGCTCTATCTCGGCCAACACATTAGCATCATAACAACCAACAACATCATGATGACCTAAATTTCATAACAACCAACCAAGACCATGTATGCATAACAATTGCATATAGACATATAACATATGAGTACCAAACCATATACACCTCATTCTAGCTAGAGTCCAATAATCAATTCATGACCATATGAACTACTCAAACCATGACCTCATGCATGACAACAACAACCACATCATGCCACTGTACACATTGCCCCATGCAACCATCAACATGCATAAGCAATGCATAATCAACTACCCATACACATGAACACATGTAGTCAAGCATAAGCAATCAATTCTTGTAATCAACCTACAAGACTGATACATGTAATTAAACACACAAGAATGCAACCTAACATACAAGGATGTAGTCAAGTTGCATATAATCATGTAACCAATCATATGCTCCTGTGATGCATTCCACAAAATCAACATCAAGTTCCTCATGACAACCCTGCTACAATCACGATCAATCATTTGTAATGCAACAAGCACATGTAATGTAAGTTTAAGAGACACACATCCAACTGAAATGCATGCATGACCAACACATTCACCCAAGGATAGCATAACCACGCTCTAATACCACTCTGTAACACCCTCCTTCCACATCTACCCAAGTAAATAGCTAACGAGGGTAAACATGAGACGAGGGGCCACTATGATTGGATTCGACTTCCTATGTGACCTAAGGAAGTGGAACCAACAAAAACATCACACACAGTCATCCAACATCAGCTTCAAAATCCTCAAGAGACATGTCAAAGACTCAGACAGCTTGTCCCTGGGTCCCATTGTTGTTCTAGATCTCTTAAGCCACAGTCACTTTCATGTTATGGGAAAGGGAGCAACCAAAGACCCAAAGTCACTCTCACAGGCTTGCTTGCCAGTGACCAGAGCAAATTTTCTAGTTTTGTGTCAGTGACCTTAGGATTTAAGCCAATTTTTCAGGCCCAGAGACCAAAGTTTCCAATTTTGTGCCAGTGACCCCGAGATTTAAGCCACCTTTTCAAGCCCAAATCCCAGGTCGCTGCCCAAAATGGAGTGATAGTTTAGAATCAGTAAAAATACAGCGAAACAATGATGCAAAAAAAATAAGCTAAACACGACCATAACCAGGCCCCTATTTGCCATGACAGGAATTTCGTCAAACATATCATCAACATGTAACCTACAGGTGTAAACAATAGAATTAAGTGTAGGGATCTCATACTTATCTGAGAATCGCTATGAACCATTGTTCCCTCATGTCAATTGTTGCATTATTATCTATTAGGTCATAGACACCTTATCCATTCATATACAAGTAAAAACATGTTGAGAGCCATAAATTGTTGTTGTCATAAAATATACATATAAATGACATAATAGGAACAAAAATACCATAAACATATCAGCCATAAAAATCCACATATAATCAATACATTTACACATGAAAATCAAGGGAATGAATTTCTCATTAATGAATGCAATGAACTAACCAGAGATGGGATTACTAGTTTCCACTCGACCATAGATTGGATAAGCCAAGTCTCTCTTTAGCCAATCACTCCCGTGCCATATTCTAAGCATGAATGTGGTACTCAAACCAAAAGAACTAAACCAGGGCATATCGAGGCTAAACCATCTCACCCTCATCAATAGAAACCAGGCTTTACCATAATCCATCCTAGATCACTAGGCCAACACAATGAACACATCATACTAGGATTTACCGTATCTCCACCCGATCACCAGGCCAAACAAGCATGGATGCCACTAGATTTCTCCACTTACACCGTGAGGAATTTTCCTGTCTCCTAGTCTCTCAGGATTTACTGCAATCCAAACCTAGATCACTAGGCCCTAAACCGAGACCCACTCTCCAGACTCTACTACATATCTCAAACCCGGGATTACTAGGCCCAACTGAGAGAAAACCATCTCTTGGCTTTACCACATATCTTGCCATTCACCGACAAGGATTCCTAAGCCAACTGAGGCAACACAATCCTGTTTTGACCGCAACCCACAGTCTGACTCAAGGGTCACTAGGCTAGTGGCTTTACCATGATTGACAGTCTGGTTAAAGGACCATTGGGCCATGTTCTCTATAACTGGGAGATCCACCCCACTCAACTTCGAATCCATCCGACAATCCAGCTCAACCAAAACATGAGAACCCCATCACACCATGGCTATCCCAAAATTGCAAGGCTAGGCTGAAAACACTGTTACACTTGGCAAAACCTGTGCCATGATAGAAACAAACCACATGCAATACCATGCATGCAAAATCTAGCAAGGAAGATACACATGCAAGTTGATGCCTGCAATGAAGTTTGTTATAGTTGTTTGATCCTGCCTGTGCCTGCTTGATCTTTGTTTCCTTTTACCTTATTTTCCTTTCTTGCTCCAATACCTAAGTGCTCTAAGAAAACTCTAAGTGTCCAAGAGTGAGTGAGAGAGAGAGAATAATGAGAGAGATCCAAAACTGAACTGATCAAGCTTGCCCACTGATCCTTAGAATCATTTTTATCATTGAGGCCTCTATTGTCTTTATTTCCATTATTTTCCTTCATTTTCCTCTCACATGCAACTTGTGACATTTCACCTTCCTTTCTCCTAATTTCCATTATCTTCATAAATAAATGTGCCAAAAATGCATTTTTTGTCTTTTAATGTCTTAGCCATTGCCTTTGCCAATTTCCTTAGCCATAAATAACCAAATGAAGACCCCCTAGGATGTCTTTCCCAACATTCAACTTTGAATGCATGTCCCATCAACTGTGGTTTTTATATATTTTTACATGAAATTTTCATTAGGGTTGTTAGAACAAGAAGATTTTGAAGGTATTTTTCTTTAATAGTCTGCTACCATATGCCATTCTCATTTATAACTGCGTGCCACATGCTCTTAACCAATAGTGCCCATCTGAAATTTTCAATGTCCTTTATACCCTAACCTCCCTCCTCAACCCTCATAGAAATTTTCTCTAGTCAAATAAGATGGTTCATGTGAACGTTTTGTGTACCCACCCATAAAAGCTTGGATATAATTGAGTTTATTCTACTGATGGTATTCTTGGGCATCATACAAAGATGCATCCAATAAATAGGAATGCTTTGTAAGAAAAATTGAACAAAAGTCAATATACACCCCCAGAGTCAACCAATAATATGCTTAGGATAAAAATCTACATTCGATTTTTTCGATCAACCAGCTTTAGTCCTTATTTGGTTTTAGATGGAAACTGAGATATTTGAAGCCCACACCCAATTTGACCAATGCCACATAAAAAATATTTGCAACCGCTGAAACAAAGCTCTCCCTTAGTGCCGCGGAAACCAATAGAGACTTTGTTTTACCCATGTATAGACCTGGTGCATCACCAAAAGAATATTCAATCTAGTCTAAATATCGTCATTCTACAACAAAGGCCTTCCCTAGGAACAGGACATTGTCCAAAAAAATAAGTTGGTGAAAAAAAAAATATATATATATATATATATATTGTGACCCAAAGTCTTGAGAAAAACCAATAAGCGTGAGCCTTTGAAATCAACTTGCTCATCCTCTCAATCACCAATAGAAATAGTAAAGGTGTTAGAGAACATCCCTGCCTTAAACCTCGTGTAGCCTTGAAAAAACGAGAAGGCACCCCATTAATTAGAATAACAAAATTTGCAGATGAAACATGGGCAATAATCCAATCTACAACCATCACAGAAACATTGATCTTATGTAATACAATCATCAAATATCCCCAATCAACACTATCATATGCTTTGATCAAATCAATTTTCATAATCAGATCATCCCTTTTTTAAACCTTAATAGAATGAATGCATTCTTGGGCAATGGCCACAACATGTTGGCACGAAAGAGTCATCAGGGAGAAAAGACCTTGGGTTCAGGCGCAAAGGGCCAACAATGGTCCATTTTAGTCTAGGACAGCGCCGACATTTTCACCTTACCCAAAGGGTAAGGAGTCTCACCCGAGGCGTGCCGCGACCAGAAGTAAGAAAGGTTCAGTAAGGGATCAAGGGAGCACCAATTGAGGCATCATCCAATAACAAATATATATTCATTACACACGAAACAGATATAACAACATAACAACGATTACATAAGAACTGCTAAATACATGCATTTGATGGGACATTTAATTTTTTTAGAAATTCATCACACCAGGGGACCCATACATATCATGATTCGCAACCAGTCTAGCCTTCTTTCTATTAACTTAACAATAAAATAGTACAACCTAACTTCGACATTTACTGCAACAAACTATAAGGAATACCCGATTTAGATCCACGGGTTAGTTCTCAGCCTTAAGGGCCCAGTTTGTCCGGACTCCTACATTCTACTATCCGTCTACTGCAACCATATGTCTGCTTTCCAACTCCAACAACCTTGCCAACTATCCCATTAACCAGCCAACCACTCTTCTTTTCTGGCTCTCTCCTTTTATATTCCTTTCTGCCACCTGGACTGACAGTTCCTGCTCGGCTGCTCTTGCACCTTCCCACCCACTTAGCTGCCTTTGTCTTCCGCTGCCACCTTGCCACAACTGCCTGTTCCTACCTTGTTGTCCAGTTGACTCCTCCACAAGCTAACTGTTGCTGCCACCCACTTCCTTCTCATCCTTCGATCAATGAAAATTGATCGAAACCTTTTGAAAATTAAACGAAGGCCCCAATAGGCCCCAACCATAATCCTTTGACTCGTCCCTGAGTCAATTCATTTCGACCTCGGTCGTTCCTACTGGTATTTCCATTGGCTCTATGGGTGGTCGTTGTACTGTCAACTGGGGTGGTTCTACTAATGGCTACGTTGGTGCTTCTTTTGCCTCAGCCATTGCTCGTGAAGTAAAATCTATCTCTACTACACTTCCCTGCCTTTGAGGGTCCCCCGTTCCAAAACAAAGGCTCCAACTTTGGAAAATTGGTCATGGTCTGTTGCATGAACTCTTTGTATCCTTGAATGACAATGTCCCATCGAGTGAGGATTGCATCAACACATTGAGTGAATGCCTCGGCCAAATTGACGTTAGCTCTGTTGGCCACTGGCTTTGCAGGTCACTCCATTGTTGTCCGATGGAGTCACATACCTCCTTCAGAATCAAAACCTGCATCCAAACCGGTGGTTGCAAATCTTTGATTACCTTCTTCATCTTTGCGGACTCCTCCTCAATATGATGAACTTGGCCCTGGATGGTGTCAATCTGGTCATTGATCTACTGTAGTTGGGCGGGGTCTGTATAGTCCTTTATGCTGGCGAATAGGGTTTGTAGTTTCTATCTCATCGGATAGACCGAGTGATTATTCAGTGCCAGGCTTCCTAGCCAGTCATGGACTTTGTTCATCGAAGTGTAGCTATCGGAGAGGGCGTTTGCTAAGGCTTGTTTCTTTGCTTCCCCTTTGGCGATTTTTCCCTCAGTCGTCCTCGTGTAGACCTACACTGGGTTTGGCAGTGCGAACTTCATTGTATCTAGCTTCCTCTTCATGTTGGCATTGGTAGCTACCAGGTTCGAGCATGTCGCCTGGATGTGGTCGCAAAATTTTACCAGCATGCATGTCGTGATGTCCGTCGACGCGTCTATGTTTGCCTTAATGATTGATGGCCATAATGTTCAGAATCGCTAAGTGATTTGATCAACCTGGCCTTATAAATATGAATTTGCTTACCGCAAGTGACCACGCTCTCCTGTTATTTCCTGCAACCACTTTGCTTTTTGTTCATGTTCCTTGGCCAGATCCTCATGGATCCTTTCAGCTTTGTGCATTGCTTGTTGTATAAATGTAAATAACTATGCCGACGACCAATGTTGGAGTGTGTCGACCTGCATTGCATTGGGTTCAGGGAACTATTGTTGGATTGGTAGGCCACTAGCAATGGATTTTTTGGAGTGGGAGGTAGGTGAATGAGCTTATTGTGATTGCGAAGTGAATTGTGGAGTGGGTGGAATGATGCTAGGGTTTGGGACTACTATGAGCTTTATAGGGAAAGGTGGCAGGTATGGTTCAATCCTTACTTCTGGCATAATAACATCTAGGCTTCCCCCTTGTGGTGGGTCCAACCCAAGCGTCAGTGGTGCAAGTGATGTTGGTTGCGTTCCATTGGCAGTAGTGGTTCCCTCTGCTCGCCAGGTTGACTGAACTTTCGTTTCCACAGTCGTCTTTCACTGGCCTGCCGGGAGGGTCTTTGACATGGTTGCAAAGGTGGAGGTTGTGTGCGGGAAAGACTCCTACGACTGATGTAAAGCGATGGAAATGGTGGGAATCTCTTCAACTATGGGGGCTGCAAAGGCTGAATGCTTGGTCTCGTCAGTAAGGGGCTAGTGGAACAATTTTCGGCTTTTTTGGCAGCCAAATTGCGGACAACTTGTTTTTTCTTTGGCTTGGGGACCGTTGGCTGGGAGGGAGCCTAGGCTACTCCAATGGGGATTTTCATGGCCAGCAGGGTTGTTATAATAGGAGAAAACATGGTAGAGCCTTGAAATTGGGCAGGATAATTGCTCTCACTTGATTCAAAACTAGCAATTGTTCATTTGAGTTCAAACATCTTCTCCTCCATCTGAAGCACCATTGGTTGGAGTTCATCATCAACTGGATGCTTCCTACTACTCTCCATCACATCTCCCCCTTGCGCCTACTGCTTCAAGGATCCGAAAAGATAGTTGTATTTCCCTTCTGTGATTTCACAGGCCACTCCCGGCCATGATCCCACCTCTTTGTGCAACGCTTCTACCATCAGTACAAACCTCTGCAGCCTCACCTTAAATGTCTCTGGGTGGACACATCGTGGTCTCAGGTAGATGTGTGCATGTCAGGCTCTAAACCAAAGCTTTTATGAGAATTCATCCAATAGAGCCTTTGGTATCCTCTTCGTTGACCTTATGGTGGCCAACATATGCTCATACCAATCCTTGAAAGCTATTTCATTTATCTCCTTTGTGTTGGGGTCTCCTGATGCCCACCATGGATCGTAACAGAGTGCTATTGGTTGGCCTTCGACGATGGTCACCATTTCCCTCTCCTTCGACAACCTCCACTTCCACATTGCCAACGACATCAAAATGTACCCAAACACGAAACTAGTACCTCACATGTACACATCTTCACAAGCTTCAAATAGCTCGTTGAGAAAAAATGCGAACCAATTAAGTACCTCTCCCCAGCAACAATGTTCTACCACCAAAATTGTGTCCAACATGTATTCTTTCTTCGTAAAGTGTTGCATTGTTTTGCCTACTATGATGTAGCAGGAAAACCTGATGTCAACCTTATTGATCATATCCAACTTCGCTCCTCTACCCCATTCGCTCAGTTCCATATCTGGCATAGATATTATCCTCAGTCTGCTTCTTGGCTCTCTTAGCCCTTGTCTGGAATGTTGTGCTAACTGCATTCCCTCTTGTAGACAACCCTGTTAGATGACTAATATCCTCCACATGGATGTGATACTCCTTGTCCAACCAGAGTGATACTCCGTGCATCCTACTCGTCAAAAGTTTGGTACACTGCATTACGGTGAATTGAGTGCCGAACACAGGTAAATTCCTCAAATGGAGTAACGTTGATCTCTGTATGCCATTAAACTCCTCCCTGGCCCTGGAGGTATTGGTGCCATCCTCCTTCTGGAATTCCTCCGCATAAAATTCTCTTTTCATGGCTAGGAACTGGAAACAGTCTATAAAATCATTGTCGACCAAATTCGCCTTATCATATTTGCCATACAAATTATCGACCACTGTAATTTTTTCATCTAATGTGTCCTGTAGGATGGATACAATTCCTTTCGTCATCTCCTTTTGTCTGTGATAAACAATCTGCACCTGAGGTTTCTTACTTCTCTGTTTCTGCAACTGTTCTTTAGAGCGACCCTGTAATTCTTCTGCTATCTGCAGTTGAAGTTTTGGAATGCCCTTCATTATCCTGCAAGTTAAGTAGCCGAACTTGACACAACGTTTTCTGACTGACTGGACCTTAGCAATTAACTACTCTAGAAACTTTCCCATGTGTTCTAGCTATACCTTGCCGCCATCGGCCAACCTAGACATGACAGCCATGACGTGGACTGGGAAAGTACAGAGTGGGCTGCATGGTGTATTTACTTTTCCATGATGGGGTATTTATTAACTAATTTTGTGCTTAATGGGAAAAGATTTTGCAGCTCCTATTTTGACAGTTGCATTATTAGCTACTTAATATGGAAATGACTATTGGTACGGCGGAAAGGATGGGTACAACGTGTGATCATAAACTCTGGAAAAAGTGCATGCCCGCATGTACCTTGCTGACTAGGATTACACACGTGAATACTAACTCTACCTCTTCTTCCCCCCCCCCAAAACCACAAATGGGTTGCGACATGCTGAAGTTGTTGTTGCAACCTTATTATCCTTCTACTTATTTTTATGGCAAGACTAGACTTGACCTAATGGCTTAAATTAACTGACTAATTCTTATTACTTCCTATCTACTTGCAGGCTCGTTTCCGAGGCCCCCCCCCCCCTTTTTTTGAGTTATGTGTTGTAGAAGGGCTTTATGCGTGCGCCATTCACCCATCTATGTAGCAGGACTCCATACAATTGCGCGAGCCCCACTTCTCTCGAATCTCTTATTTCCGTGACTATAAATGGGCCTAACCAGTGCATTTGCAGTTTTCCTGGGAACTTTTGGAACTTGTTGTCATATAGGAGTACATGTTCCCCTATTTCAAAAGACTTCTTCCTGATATACCTATCATGCTAAGCTTTTTGCCTTCTCTACTCCACTAACTGATGAAACTTGGCCAAGAATAGGGTTTCGTCAAGTTCCAACAACTGACCCAGTCTGTCCTGCAAGGCTATGTTGTCCATCCTTCCTGTGGCTTCAGATATGAACATACTTGGTAATATAAATTTTATTGGAACCACAACTTCCCTTATGTAAACTAGCTGACACAGAGTTTGCTTATGAAGTCTCTTTACTGTTGTCCTACACGCCCATAGAGTTGCAGGTATTCTTTCATCCCAGTTGTCCCTGTTGGTTGACACAACCTTTGTTAGCCCTTTCTCCAGGATTTTGTTGAGTGCTTCAACTACATCGTTGGCCTGTGGGTGATAGGGGCTACTCTTGTTATGTTGAATCATGAAGGTCCTCAGCAAAGTCTCAATGGTTTCATTCAGAAAGTGCATTCCATGGTCACTTGTAAGGCTGCTTGGGCATCCAAACCTTGAGATTATGTTCTCGAAAATAAACCTTGCAGTTGTTTTTGTTGTACAGTCCTTGATGACTTCTGCTTCTGCCCATTGGGTGAGGTATTTTATTGTTATTATTATGTATCTTGCTTGTGAGTGCCTCGCCTGTGGTGTAATGGGTCCAATAAAATATACTGCCCATCAAATATTTGCACTGTGTGGACAAAATGTAGAGGCATCTCATCCCATCGTGAAGGCTTTCTGACCCTTTGACTGACGTCGCAACTCTTAGCAAATTATTTATAATCTTTATGAATAGTTGGCCACCAGAGTCTTGCATGTAGTATCTTTGTTGCGGTGGCTTTACCTTCCACATGGCCTCCTACGACCCGCACGTAGCATTCCCATATCATATTGTTTCTTTCATGCTGGAGGACGCAACACCTCAGTTTTTGGTCTAAGTCCATCTTATAGAGGTGTCCTATGATCAGCTCGTAATCTGCTGCCCTTAATACCAAGTGTTGTCTCTGTGCTACCGTATATCCTTTTGGGCAATGACCTGTTGTTAATAATGTGGCGATCTCTTCTAGGTGATCTGGTATTGCCTCTATTCTGAAGAAGTCGACGTTGGGAAATCGATCATCCACTACTCCTTCATTCTCCCTTGTCTCCAGTCGCGAGAGGTGGTCTGGTCCCACATTCAATTTGCCGGGTTTTATGACCACCTCGAAAGTAAATTCCTGGAACAACAACAACCATCAGCATATTCTCCCTTAGTATTGGCTTGTTTACTAAGTATTTGAGCGCGAAATGGTCTATAAAGAATTTGAATGGTGCGCCCAATAAATAATTCCTAAACTTTTGGAGAGAATAAACCATTACCAGGGTTTCTCTCTCGATTGTTGTATAGTTTCTCTCTGCAATTGACAGCTTTTTGCTATCATAGTACACCAAGTGGTCCATATTCTTCTCCCCTCGTTGCACTAAGACCGCTCCCAACGCTATACCTGACATGTCGATGTGCACATGGAACATTTTGTTCCATTCGAAATATACGAGGATAGGTGCGCTTACCAACGTTTCCTTTAACTTATTCATAGTTGCCTGACAATCCTCATTCTAAATGAACTCTTTCGTTCTCTTCAAAAAAATTTCCATCGGGGTTGTGATTGATGAGTAGTTCCCGATGAATCGCTGGTAGTACCTGTATGACCTACAGTTGATCTTAATTGTTTTACGTTGTGTGGTGGTTCCATGTGGACAATTGCCACAACCTTCACTAGGTCTACACATACTCCATCCTTGTAGGCAATATGGCCTGGTAGTGTTCCAAATGGGATTGCGAAGATACATTTCTTGAGGTTTAAAGAAATTTGCAGTTGCCTGCACCTTTCAAACATTACTCTTAATAAGTTGGTATGTTTTTTTAATAGATTATACATTGTCTAGTCATCCATGTACACCTCTAGAAACTTGTGAATATAGTCTCAAAATGCAGCTATGACAATCCTTAAGAAGATCATTGGTGCATTCTTTAGTCTGAATGACATCAATTTTATGCATATGACCCCCACTCAGTAGTGAGTGTTGTTTTTATTTTATCCTCCTCAGCTATTCGAACTTGATGGTAACCCGAAAATCCATCTGTGAACGAATATGCTTCGTTCCCCGCCACATTGTCTAGGACTTCATCACTGAAAGGTGTTGGGAACGGGTCATGCACACATGTGTTGTTAAGGCTTATGTAATGAACACATACTCTGATGTCGGTTGCGTCCTTCTTTTTCTATATGAATATCAGGCTTATCCACTCAGCTTCATCTACTAGAAATATAATTCCTGCTTCCAACATTTTGTCAATCTCCTTCTTAACTTTCTCCTTCACCCTTGGGTTCAATCTGTATGGTTTGTGCTTTACTGGCCCGACATCCGGTCTCAAAACAATCTTCATTTCCCCTATATTTCCTTTTATCCCCTTCAGCTCTGCTATTGAGGCTGGGAACAGGTCTTGATATTCCTGCAGTAGGTCAAAAAAAAATTTGTGGTCTGTTCGTCCTAGTAGTCCCCCATAGATGCTATTTTGGGCTTATTCTCTGTCCCAAGATGTTGTTTTCTTAGTTTCATTGGTAGAAGGTGGGCACCTCCTATTGAGGGGCTCTCTCGAATGTCCCTCTCTCCTTTCGTTTCCCGGAAGGTTAGGTGTCTCAATCCATCCAACCGATCCTCCTCTAGCTCTGCGTCCACCTTGTCGCAGGTCACATATCCTGGCGACTCCATGTCATATAGATATTGCTGAAAAGTTTCATCGGGCCCTCCTTCAACCAATGGTTCTGGGGTGAACATAACCCGTTTTATTGCTTTGAGTGCATCTATCATGTGTGCCTCGTTACCTCTGAATGAAAAGTTGCTAACAAACTGTACCTCCAAAGCATCCCAATACGTTGTCTGCCGACAAAGTTCCTCTTGTACAAACCAAGCTCGGGGGACAATTTCGAGGGTATGTATAAATGCGTGTACCCATCGATCCTTCGACATTGCCTGGCTCTTCCAATTGGTTATGCAATCTTCGATGTGCTTCTCAGGACTTGAATCCCCCTTGTACCTTGCCTTATCTTGTGACCGATCTTCCTCCTAGGCAAATGTTTCCTTCATGGCTTGCTTGATGCTTGTCTAGTCTCTTAGTGCATTGCAGTGCGTCTTCCACCATATTGCCATGTTACCATGAGGGTGATATCGAGAAAGGGAATCTTTTGATACTCTGTTATTTCCTGGTCTACCCTGTTCAAGAAGGTGTCCAATGTTTCAAGGCCATAATATTTGGGATAGTCGCCTATCTCCATTCCTATCCAATTTACTTGGGTTACCATTGCACAACGTCTAGTGTTTAGTTCATACCCACCTTGCTGCCATGCATCCCATGTGGCTTCCGAGCCAGTTTCTAAGCTTTGGATACTTCTCCAGCTGATGGAGCCTCCTGCTGTGGGATTTATATAATCTTCCCTCTTCCCCGCTATGAGTGTGTAAAGCTGGTCTAGCATTCCTAGTTCATCTCTGTCATCTATTGGTTCTGTGAACCTAGGTCGTTGATAGGGGTCCAAGGGCTAGATCACCCTTAATCCTTTTGCTTCAAAAATCATCAGTTCTTTCTTTAGGTCTATGACAACATAATTTTCATAGGTCCAATCGATCCCAAGGAGTGCCAGGTATGAGTCCTTATCCCCTATGATGTCAATCACCTCGAATTCAGTGTGCCTCTTCACCCCTGCCACATCAACTTCGACATTCTCCAACCTCCCAATGGGCAATATAAATTATTGATTTTCCATTCTTAGTTGAATTGGCGAGTATTTCGGTTGTGGCTTCCCCATTTCCTCCCATGTTTTTCTAGGTAGGATGTTTACATCCGACCCCAAGTTTAACATTGTGTCCCTTATCTGGAACCCTACAACCTGCGCATTAATTCAGAACTCCTTGCCACTTCTCCTCTTGTTCCATTTCACTCTTCTGGAGTTCTTTTTTGGAAAATCCATGAGCGATCACTCCACTTCCCCTTCTTCTACGGATACCGTAGCCTTCAAACTTTTCCGCAACTCCTTCAACATGCCTTCATCCTCAACAATCTTTAGGAATAGTTTAAACCATTCTTCAATCATCTAGCCGCGCTCAAGCACGTGATCCTACAGTTTCTGGTTGTCTCTCTTCTCAGTCATCCCCTCGAATAGCTTAGCTGCCTCATGATAATACTGCTTTTGGTGTTCGGCTAATATACTTTCTGTGGAGATGCTGCTTGGGTCCATTGTGCTACGATCCTCTCCTATCTTCTTTCCTCCTCGGGTGATTATATTATTATTGGTTGCGGGAAGATCGTCATTGGTCCGCGATTCAACATTAACCAGGTTAGCCCCCCTTTGCCTGGTCCTTTCTTCCCACTTTGCAATGAGCTCTGGACAATCCTCCGTGGCGTGGGTATTAATCCTACACTGTGAGCACCAAGGTCTCCTCCGGAGTGGGCATTCCTTGGCGACATGCCCTTCCTGGTCACAGTTGTAACACCTCACAGGCGCTCTTCCTCTAGTTCTCCATCCATGCCCATTTCCTCCTCGTCCTCCTCGATTTGACTTATTAATTTTGAACGTAGATCTGTCCAGATGTTCTACTAGAGCATCCATTGCTCTGCACTGATCAATGTGATGCGTTGTAGATGCGTAGAACTCATAATAGTTTTTATTGGGGACAATGGAGTATTTTTGCAGTATCGGGCACATCCGTGGCAGGTGTTCGTACGCTCTACATATCTCACAAAATTCTTGGCTATTCCTTCTTAGGAAAGCTCCTTGTGCTCCTATTGTCGCAACTCCTATGGTTGGTGAGTCCCTTGATTCGCAACCATAACATATCATGATTCGCAACCATAACATGATTTGGGATACCCAACCATGACTTCTATTCAGGATGCTTGCTCTAATGCATCTTGGAGGGTTCTGATTTTCTGTTGCGTCATTAGCATTTTGGTTAGGGGCAAGAGTGCCTTGATAAACCAGTCCCGCTAGTGATTCGGGTCCAGGGTGTAACTCAACTTCGCAATGGCATCCTTAAACCTTTTAGTGAGCTCCTAGGCTGTCTCATCCTCCTTTTGCTTGATTTCCCACAACTCTGATGGCCCTTGCTGGTCCGTTTGTGGCACTTTGAATTCCTACACAAATCCTCTCTTGATATCATCTATTGTGGGGTTCTAGTTCTGCTCTGCCCATTTTATAAACTAGTGCAAAGCCTTCTCCCTCAGCGTGGTCTGAAATTCCACTATCTTGACATTGTTTGGAGTCTGACAGGCTCTCCAAATAGCTTCACAGAGATACCAGTGCTGCTCCACATCCTCGTTTCCCCTTCCTACAAATTTTGGATATCTGGTAAAAGACCTCGCCATACTGACTTGGGTGTAAGCTAATAGCACAAACCCTTTGTTCCTAGGCTGTTGGGATCCCTGCAATCCTAAGTTATGGATACTACTGATTCCCTTGTTGCTCCCAATATTAAAACTGGCTTTATATTTCTCACACGCACTATATACTTGTACTGCCTTAGCTAAGCTAATAACAAATTCCTCTAGATTGTAATAAGGTACTAGGGGAAGATCGAGGGAAACGCCACCGACGTCTCAGGGGTATTGTTGCTGACTCTTAGTGGATGCTTCTCCTTCATTGAATAATCTCCTCATCACATCGCCCATGTCTTCTTCTCTTTCCTCTCCATACCCACTCGGCCTCTGCTCTTGCGATCCACCTTCTGCAACCTGTAGGGAAGGTCCCTCTTCATTCCTCTCACTCTTGCTCTGCCCAATGTCTCCCTTTCCTCCCTCCTCAACTCAAGGTTTTCCCATCACCGCTCCTACTTGGTGGGACCTCATCCTCCTCTTCCCCAGAGTCTAAATCACTCTCGTCTGCCACATATCCACTAGCAGTGCTCTCCTCTGTGCTCTAACATCTCTAGCTTTCTTCAATTCTTCCGCATCCATCCCTTCAGCAACATCTTTATTCCTCAAATGTAGCATTCCTCCCTCTATGTCCTTCCCCCGGTACTGGGGTTTTATGCTGCCTTCCCCACGGTGGGCGAAGGCAGTAATCCTTCTTCTACCATAAACATCTTAATCCATGTAGGTACTTCCCTCATCAACCTTCCCCTTAATCCGGAGTCGAATACAACTTCTACCTTTGAGAAAGACTGATAACTTTTCATAGCAAACTCAACTATATATCCTTCCACCATAGCCTTTACCCAAAAATCGACTGCTTTAGTCAGATCATTGTCCAATTGTTGGAGCAGTGCGATATCCGATGGAATTTAGCTGCAACGAACTGTCATCGATCCCCCGGACTAGATCTGCCCCTTCAACCTTCTTAACTAATTGTACAGGTCTTCTGGAAACTTGCACCAGAAAATCTCATACTGATCATTGGTACCATCGGCATATAAAATCCCCTCACTTACCTTTCTGATTGGTTGATTTCTACGGGTAGCTTGCTCTGTTACAAACTGATCTACTTTATGATTCCACCAATCCCTGATCTCTCTCTTGAATATCCTCGACACCATGTTCTGAACCAGTTCTCGTAACTTCAGGTCCCCAGCAACGGAACCATTTGTTGGCACGAAAGAGTCATCCGGAAGAAAATACCTTGGGTTCGGGCGTAGAGGGCCAACAATGGTCTGCTGTAGTCTAGGACAATGCCAACATTTTCACCTTACCCAAAGGGTAAGGAGTCTCACCTGAGGTGTTCCACGACCGGAAGTAAGAAAGGTTCAACATGGCATTAAGGGAGCACCAACTTATCATCCAATAACAAATATATATTATTTACACACGAAACAGAGATAACAACATAACAACGATTACACAAGAACTACTAAATACATGCATTTGATGGGACATTTAAATTTTTTAGAAACTCATCATGCCAGGGGACCCATACATATCATGATTCGCAACCAGTCTAGCCTTCTTTCTATTAACTTAACAATAAAATAATACAACCTAACTTCGACATTCGCCGCAAGAAAGTACAAGGAATACCTAGTTTAGATCCACAGGTTTGCTCTCAGCCTTAAGGATCCAGTTCATCTGGAGTCCTGCATTTTGCTATCCATCTACCACAACCAGATGTCTGCTTGCCAATTCCAACAACCTTGCCAACTATCCCATTAACCAACCAACCACTCTTCTTTTATGGCCCTCTCTTTTTATATTACTTTCTACCGCCTCGACTTATAGTTCCCGCTCGACTGCTCTTGCACCTTCTCGCCCACTCGGCTGCCTTTGTCTTCCGCTGCCACCTTGCCGTAACTCTTGCGCAACTACCTGTTCCTGCCTTGCTGTCCAACTGCCTCCTTCGCAAGCTAACCGTTGTTGCCACCCACTTCCTTCTCATCCTTCGGTCAACCAAGATCGATCGAAACATCTTCAAAATTAAACGAAGGCCCCAACACAACATCTTAAATCTGTCTGTGTTTTAAGAACCCAAAGTGTTCAAGAGAAATATATTTAGATGGAATACTTTCTTAATCTGAATGCAATAGTCTTCGATATCAACTTGTAAACGATATTATAAAGTGAGATAGGTTCATAATCTATAAAATATTTAGGCTTAGAGACTTTTGTTATCAGGGTGATGAATGTGGAATTAGGAGCACCTGAAATCCGACAGGTGGTCCACGAATCCTCTCCCAACTGAAGCAAGTTTGGACCCATGATGTACAAGAAATAAATAAATAATTCCACAGTCCACCCATTCGGGCCAGGACTCTTTTCTTCAATGAAGAACTATAAAACCGCCACTAATTCCTCATATGAAATTTCCCGACCAATACCAACATTATCAGCTTCAATAAAAATTTGTGGATATAGTTAAATGACCTTCAACTTGTTATCAATGTCCACATTCTCTCTGGAACAATACAAATTACTGAAATAAGACACTGCCTCCCAATGTAAATCCTTTAATGATGAGATACATCTGCCCTCACCATCCTGAAGCTCCCAAATAGTGTTTGTATGTCTTCATTGAGAAGCAGAATTATGGAAACATTTTGTATTTTTATTCCCCATATATATATATATCAAAATAACACGACTTTTAAGCCTCCACTCCTCCTCTTGTTGTTTTAAGATCACCCACTTGCAACCTTCAAGTTTCAAAATCATTTGTTTATGAGTAACTGGGAAGAAATCTGGATAAGATGGTTCAAACAATAAAGAGTTTGTTTGTTTGTTTTTTTTTGTTTTGTTTTGTTTTGTTTTGTTTTTTTATCCATCAATTCTTTAATATTGATCCT
>APFE031582415.1:29968-128465 GCA_000404065.3 Pinus taeda
TTCGATAATTTCCAACAAACCACATCCATACAAGATGACTCTATAGGATAAACAACCTTTTTCCAAGTAGACCACACCAGATTTCCAAAATCATTGTCATTTAACCAATAACGATTAAATTTTAAGGGAATTCCCTTCCAATCAAGTTCAGCACACCATTGGAGGAGAATAGGACCATGGTTGGACATAATCTCTTGAACGACCCATGAATGCATCACCCCAAAATGCTCCACTAGGTTTTCCTATACCAAAAAGCAATATAATATTTTAGCAATCCCATATGTCCCAAGACGACCATTCTTCCATCTAGGGACCAGCGGGTCCGACATGATATGCACAAGGAAGTTCAACTCAAACAAATCCTTAAAATAACCCCCAGAGGGTCAATCATGCACTTAGTACCCTAAATCTCTTTCGACGACAAAGTCAAATTAAGATCACTGACCAAGATAAGTGAATTGATCTTTAACATACCACATTCATCCAAACGACCCCAAAACTCTCGTTTGGAACTATATGGTGCATAAACATTTAAAATGTGAAAGTGAGCCGACGATCCCTTAGAGAAGCCGGAGAGCAATATACCTACAACAATTTTAAAAGCCACAAATTTAACAACCATTGGATTCCACAAGGCAACAAAGTCCCCAAATAGACATAGAGTGTCCATTGCTCAAACTCGCCACCCCAGACACAATTTCAAGAAATAAGGCTAAGCCTTTACCCTAGAGCCATAGTTTCCTGAATGAGGATGATAGATGGCTGCTGTACACTTATCAAAACTGAACGGACTTCCATTTCGAGCCATGCCCTAAACCCCGAATGTTGTAAGACATAATCATCATAAGGGAACGATTTTGTTGGGTGAATTCTCTCCAAGAGGTCTTAGTAGCAAAAACCTCATGTAAAGGAGGTATATGGGAGTCCAACTCATCCAAAAAATTCAATGATGAGCCCAATTGCCGAGGGGCCCTAGGTGAGTTTAGCTTAAGCTTATCTCGTATTTTCTTTCTCATGATAACATTTCCACGAGAATTTGGGCTAATGGGAAGACAATTAGCAAGAAATAAAGATGAATGTATGGTCAAAGGTGCCATGTCCAAAGCCGAAATATGCTTAAGGAGATCTAAATCGCTACCAATTGAGTTAGCAAGTGAGAGCTCCCTAGAAAAGGAGCCAAAATGAATGACATGAGAAGAATGAGGCAAGTGAGAGTGGACATTCACATCCCAAATAAAATGATAGGGTCATTGAAAGAGACCCCAAACTTGGTGAAACAATAAAGCTTGTACAAGAATGTAATGAGAACAAAATCTTAAAAATAGATTAAAAAACCATTAATTATTTACCCAAATCCTTAATATATCTAAGAGTTACTCAACTAGTTACCACTTCACCCTAAGAGTTACTCAACTAATTACCACTTCACCCTAATACAAAAATAAAAATAAAAATAAAATAAAATAAAGTTTGATATCTATCTTCAATCTTAAACTTCAGATTAAATTATTAGTATTTAATTATTTTACAATATGCATTTGGCACACATGTCCTCGCAAACCATGTATAACAACATATTCTTTGGTGAGTTGACTTGTTAAATTTGTTTTCAAAACAAGTCAGCCTACAGGTTAAATATATACATGTCTAACTTTAGAACGGATATACATCCAAAATTAAAGCCAGTGCGATATAGCCGTTGCAAATATAACTCTTAACACGCTCCAACGCTGAACCAGGCCAGTTATCCAGCTTAAATACTTACCGTCGGATCGACAAAACATGATAGTAGTATAAGGCGAGGCATTGACCGGGGAAGCTGTCGTGTCCTCTCATGGCGGACGCGAATGATTTGTTGAATTCAGTTAATAACACATCCTTCCCCTAATCTGCCAACACGCACGCAGGCAGGAATGATGTGATGTGGGACACCCCACCTCACACCCCCTGCTGGCCAGGTCATTGCCACTGGCAAAATGCTGGTGAGTTGCCAAAATACCCACTTTCTTAATCCTACCCAAACCCTACTCACCTCAAACCATCAGCACTACTACCCAAATCCCATTCCTGTTCTAGGTCCCATTTCCATGTAGATCCGCGTATGGGTTTTGCTTCATATGCAGAGTTGGTTTTGAATTTCATCTTCCTTCGTTTTGCTCAAGTTGTCTTAGCCAGGGCACTGTAAGCTGTCTGAATAATTCACAGGTTTTTGGTTCATTACATTACTTGCAGTGAGTTCTTATCAGTGAGCGTCCAAGATGAACGATCTATTGGCGGTAATTTTTCAACCAATTTCTTAAATATTTAGATCCCAGGTGTTTGTAGGGTATTTGCTTTCGGATCCATGTTGTTTAGATGTATTTCCACCCAGATAAAATTACAATAGCCATCTCTAAATCTTCAAGTAGGTTGCAGGGAAAAACCAACACGATTTTATTCTGATAAACCTCGTCAGAATTGCTTGACAGAAGAGTGAGTAGGTAAATTATATAGAGATTATCTTAATTCAATGAGTGGTGGAAAGTGGTCCTTCGAATGGATTTTTCAGTCGTTCTTTCCTTAGCAAAGTAACTCAACCGGTCCTTATTCCTGATACAAAAGGTTTTCAATCCATGTGCTTGGTGGAGTTTGACTAAAATAAAAATATCATTTTTAGACAGGCTGTTTTGCCATGATAAGATTTAGTTATTGTGTGATACATTTGATCAATTTCAGTCTTTTGAATAATGACCAAGGTGTGCACAGAGACTTACCCGTCTCTGTTCTGTTGCACAGCCACATGGAAATTGGAGCATAGAAGTTTTGATTGTTTTGAACTATTAACTGGCAAGATAATTGACCTTTCAAACTGCAGTTATGTTTTGGTGGCCAAGCACATCATTTACGAGATCATTTCTTAAATATATGTATGATAGATTTGCTATGAATGCTTTTACATAGCGCCCATTCATTTTCCGGAATGCGTTTTCTAGTATCATATGCTATAATTTCTCTTTTGTGATTTCACCAATCCATTTGAAATTACATCGCTCCTGACTGTACACAGTAAAATATCTATTCATGACCCTAAATGGAGGTCTTTATCAATATTTACTGGCCTTGTTCTTTCTTTGGGATATTGTCAGTTCCTTTAATGAAACCACCCACACCAATATCATCTACATGGCATGTTCAGAAGTCTGTTCTACTGTACAACCTAGTTATACTCGTGTCAACTACTCTGTTGGCTTACAGAAAGAAAAAATGCAGTTTTGTTGATTATACAACTTTCCAAGTCTGCATGATGTGATTTATTAATTTACCTTGTCATTGATTTAATTGCAGGATTCTGTTGAGCTCCCCAGAATGGGGGCTTACAGAGATGCATTAGATCTTGAGGCAGGGACTTCGGTCACTGCCAATACGTCAGATCTTGGAATGGAAGATTTCTTTAAACAGGTAATAATCCTTTAACATGTTTTCATGAGTATTAAGGCAGATTTTCTGGGATGATAAAGCCTAAAGGTATGCTTCCATGTCTATTATTTACTGTATGAAGTTTTTTGATTGACACGATGGTCACTTGTAAATTATTATAACATAATGTTTCGTAGTTTTTCTGTCAAGTAGGTTTATCCAAATTGCTTTTGTAAATATTGCGATTCTATAATCAGCAAGAAGTTTTCAAGTGATTAGGATCTGACTACTCTTTTAATTTTGTCTCTCATTCTGATTTATATGGCGATTGTTAAGTTTGTTGCTTTTCCATTTATGATATGGTTTTATGCTTATTTGTATGTGTTACATTTCTGCCCCAGGTGAAAGAAATTGAAAAGTTGATGGAAAAGCTGAATAAACAATTGCAGAAGCTTCAGGTACAGCTTTTCTCATGTGCTAAATCCTTAAGAAGCTTCTCATTTCTTTGATGCAATTTATACCCAAAATATGATGACTGTAACTTGAACAATTTACATGTAATTTGAGGTCATGCCAGTTATTTTTGTTGTCTGCATAGATGCATCCCCTTAGCTTCATTGATAACCTAATTGGTGATTCATGGATGTTGTGCACTACCCATTCAATCTCACAGAAGATATTGCTGAGATTCTATTTAGAACTTGTGAATATGTATGGACAATGGATTATATTTTGGTCTTTGTTCGTTGTTTTGTTGCTGGTTGGGCGATCTACTTGAAATATTGTTGTAATTTTAGTTCTTTCGAGATTGTATTGTTTTTGGTTGTTGTTGCCTGGTTTGCTAAAGGGTATTCTTGAACACAGTTTTTCTAATTCTGCAGGATGCACACGAGGAATCCAAGTCTGTTACAAAGGCATCTGCTATGAAAGGTTATATCATGAGCCCTATTGTAATCAGAATAGTGGTGTGGAGTTTTAATATATTGCAAGATATGGGAACATCTTCATTTTTGGTGTCTATTGTGGTTGGAATCTTGAAAGTTAATGCTAAATCTCTGCAGCAATTAAACAGCGCATGGAGAAAGATGTGGATGAAGTGGGAAAAATTGCTCGCAATATCAAGCAAAAACTTGAATCTCTTGATGCAGATGTATGTGTTTGTAGTTGGCACTATGGTCAGCTTACAGATATATTGAAAATGAAATAGTTTTATAAAGAATTTTAATTCGGTTTTCTCAGGTTGAACAAATGAGCTGATAATGTTTTCAAATTTAGTCTGTCATTCTAAAGAATCATGATAATTTCTTTCAACTGGTTCTGATAATGCTTTACAGAACGTAGCCAACAGAAAGAAACCTGGATGTGAGAAAGGCACCAGTGTTGATCGCTCTCGAATGACAATGACTACGTAAGTCTGGCCGTGTTAAAATTCCATTTGAATTTAATCCTGTGAAATAGGTTACAGTTTGTTTGTACAAAGTAAATATTTTTTTGATGTAAATCTCATTTTCTCCTCAAAAACATCTGAATCTAATTTATTGACTGGGCTGGTTACTGTTGGCTAGCTTTGATACTTTCAAACTCATTTTCTGAACGATTATTTCTTTTTGGGGTGCAGCACCTTGAAAAAAAAGTTAAAGGACCGCATGTCTGATTTTCAGGTAACTTCATTAGTTTTATAAAATGCTTCAATTAATTTTTTGTTAGTTCTGACCTTATCTCACACATATCAGGGAACCTTTTGTATGTTAAGTTCTATTGTAAAAGCTTCAGAGGCTAGGAAAAGTGGCCCTATCTAAACTGTCTGTATAATTGCGATTTTTTATTTTCAAATCTCTCCCGCATTCTCGCTGTCTGCTATCCTTCTCTTTGCAAACCTGCCTTCTTCAAGTTTCAGTCTTGCCTTGTGCAGTCAATTTTTCTTTGCTTGTTTTTAATCTTCTTGTCATCTATGCAAAAAGCAGAGCACTGAATGACCATGACTGTCCATTTTGTTCAATATATTTTTTTATTCAAATATATATTTGAACATAGATTGTTTAAGTGTTTATCTAAAAACTAAATGTTATCCATCTCTGAAATTAACTACAAAATTTTAAATTAAATTTCAAATATGCGAAGCTTATCCAATTCAAATCATTGTTCTGCAGACACTCAGGCAGATGATTCAGGAGGAATATCGAGAAGTAGTTGAACGAAGAGTTTTTACAGGTTTGGATCTATTTCCAATCAATTATCAGGTTTTCCATATATCAAACAGAGGAGTTCTATATATCAAATTGATTTTTTTTTGGTTTCACTCCTCACTTTGAAAAGTCACTTTATGCAGTAGTTGATAATATGTTTTTCTTCCTTTTTGCACTTATTCCATGTGTGTAGTGACTGGGACGAAGGCCGATGAAGAGGTGAGTTGTATATTTATTGACTTGTGGGAATATGTTCTAGTGTTGCATAATTTCCTTGATATGGCTAAATTGTTCTATCAGTTTGTGTGGATAATCATTTTAGAGATTTACTCTCTGATTTGTCATTCAGACAATTGATCGCTTGATAGAGACCGGGGATAGTGAGCAGATATTCCAAAAGGCTATTCAGGAGCAAGGTCGAGGACGGGTCAGTGTTGTTTCCTTTTTTCATGAAAACTCAAAGAACCTATCACACAGATTAGTGGCCTCTCCCTTTGTCTAACATTTGATATATATCTATAGATCATGGACACCTTAGCAGAGATTCAGGAGCGACATGATGCCGTCAGAGACATTGAGAAAAAGCTTCTTGATCTGCAGCAGGTATTTTATCTGGGCTGGACTAAGTGTTCTCATTCTTTATTGTACTTTTGCAGCTTAACTGTTATATTTTGGTAATAATTGTTTTTTTTTTCAAAATGTGATGGCATTTATATTTACTTGTCATACGCTTCTATGTCTTGTGTTTACCTGTATTTTAATGTTATTCAAGGATAAGTGTCTGACATGTCATGCCCACTTACAATACACAATACTGGTGTTTTGCAGCTTTCTAATCTTTTACCCTTTTGCTGTGGTCCTTATTTGTGCCCCTTCTCGATAATTCCATTTGCAATTTCATTACCATTCAGTTATATTTGATTCTAGCTTGTTTTTATTTCTCCTCAAGGCCTTCCTACTTTTCTGAATTTGTGTGATGGTTGTTTTTCAAAATTCTGATAGTTTCATTTATTTTCCTTTGGGACCTGTCCCCATTTTCTTTGGACTGCTTTCCTGCGGTGCGTTTCTACTTGAATTCTTCTCTACTGATTGATGCTACAGCCATTGAAGAATCTGGGTTTATATTGTGTCCCTTGTCTATAATTCCATTTGCAATTTCATGACCTGTCAGTTAGATTTCATTCTAATTTGTTTTTATTCCTCCTCATGACCTTCTTACTTTTCTGAATTTGTGTGATAGTTGTTTTTCAAAATTCTGTTAGTTTCATTTATTTTTCTTTGGGACCTATCCCCATTTTATTTGGACAACTTTCCTGCAGCGCTTTTCTTCTTGAATTCATCTGTATTGATTGACGCTACAGCCAATGCTACAGCCACTGGACTCTGGAGAATCTGGATCTATTTTAGCTATTGGTTCTTTTCACTTTCAACAAGTTCAATGCAATTTCCAGTTCCATATTTATTCTATCAACAAATACTTTTGCATACGTTTTGAAAGATTGAAATTTTGTAGATAGGAAATTGCCAAATAAGATGAGCATTTCTGTGTTTTTGTCTTATAAAAGAATTGCCTTTTTAGGTTGTAATCAGGAGAATGGCCAAATACAGAGGAGATGTTCCTGCCTCTTGGTCATGTGAATTGCCTCTAGGTCTAGGAGGAACTTCCTGCTTCCGGGGCACCTCTTTGCTCAATTTTTATGAACCAGAGGTTTCTCCCTGGCTGATTGTCGATTAGCTGCATTAGGTGGCTTTGTTTCAGCCAGTGTTTTTTTTGCCTGTAGTGATGTGACAATTTGCAAGTATAACTGTGTGTATCTGGTTGACTTTTGAACACAATAATAACTTAGATTTAAGTGCCACATTATTTCTACTTTTATAAAGAAGAAAAAATGGCACCAAGCTATAAAATAGTTTGTGCAAAGGAGGATATCAACCATGATTAGAGGTTTTGGGTGAATATATCGTGCAGACATTTGGTCACATTCACGGAGCAGTTAGAAGCAGATCATTGGAAAAAATGCATGACAGTCCCTATCTTGCAGACATTGCGTGGTTATTCCCAGAGGTCTCCATTTCATATATTTTTTAGTCGAGGACAAGTGCCCATTAGATGTCAGGCCAAGCTGAGAAAGCCTCTTTTGAAGTAAGAGACGGGCATCTCAAAGCATTTTGAATTTTAGGTTTGACATAAATCCAGAGTTTATTAAGCTTCTCTTATATGTTGATAGAGGTTTTGAAAGTGAACACATTTGAGAATTAGAGCTTTTGTAGTGCTACTCTCTGTATCACCCTTTTAGGAGAGTGATTGATACCTTATAGGAGATATAATGAGGCATCACAAACTTGTTTTTATCGTACAACTTAAGCTCATTCCATGATTTCTACCTATGACTGGTTTTTTATTTATAGGTCTTGAAGTGTGGCAGTCCCTCTATTATTGGGGTGTTAAACCAACTCATCTAGACATTGTCTTCCATGCCAAAATAGATCCTCATATAGATAAGTTCTGTCTACACAATAATCTTCTCAGCCATTATCTTTCTCCATGTGTGATTGCGTACTCCATTCCCAAGTCTAGGATATGGTTTTGCAAAGAGAACGGTGTCTAATGCTGACCATGGTAGGCATTACAAGTAGAGTGTGTAAGGGCCGGACGTCTCAGTTGGGGAGCTCTTTCAATATTAATTCTGATGATAACTTTCCAATCTTCATGACATCTGGTAGGTATGATTATATATTTGGAGCAAAGAGTCTACTTCTTGGGTTGTAGTCCCGTGTTCTTGGTGTGAGCCTTGTTTACGTAAATTACAATTTGGTTTACTTGATGTTGTACTTTTTTTCTTTAGCTCTTGGTCTTTTAGCTTTTGCTTGTACTTGTCATTAAAAAAATATCCTATTAGTTTCAAGTCCCAAAGAAAGTAGTTTCTTTAGCTTCTAGAATCTAAACTGTCCCAAAAAATGGCATTTAACTACCAAAGGTAGATTTTTTTAAGTCATAGTGAACTGCCCATCCCAATTATTACTATTGATTTGTAGCCCTAGTTTATAAAACCTTTTGCATCATCAACAAGTAAATCTGTCCTAATCCAGGATCCTTGGGAAGCATTATCAAAACCAGTGCAGGAAAAGCCATGTCTTCGTTGGAGGAGTTTTTTCTGGTAATTCTGATTTTATAGTTTCCTTGGCCTTTATGACCACTTCATCTCCCTTTTTTCCTGCTCATTAGAGCCTTGCCCTCCCTCCAAACTTTTTTGGTTTGAATCTATGTTTGCTATCATTAGGCTAACTTTCGATGCTACTTTATGTACAACCTCACCTATGCTTTTAAAAGAAAACATAAAAGTCAAATACTTACAAGCCCATTCTTCTAAATATTGTGAAGTTGTTTCCCCTCTAGCTTTATAGTACCCCACAAAATAACTCACTTGTTAAACTCTTATTTGTAGTAAATAATTGGGTTAAATGCAAAATAAAGTATTGGTGAGCATAGCTGTTCCCAGACTTAGGTCCTTCTTGGGAGTGTGTTTCCCTGCATGACGGTGCATAGTTGATTATTAAAACTTGAAGCCATCTCTAACTGTGTACTCTCCTAATATCAAACCATTTCTCCAAATAAATCTATCAGGACTCGATCTTCTGAAAATTTTTCTATTTACAATTTCCTTATAATGTGTTGTACGAATTCCCAATCATGCAACTTCCCCATCCTCCATTGTCCAAAATCTGGGGGAAAATATGGCATAAGGACGAATTACCTAAAATCAACACTTTTTGTTGCGAGTTAATTCACGGGAAGATATTAATGGCGGAAAACTTGCAATCTAGGAAGATACAAGGTCCTTCAAGATGTGTATTATGTAACGCAGCGAAGGAGAGTATACATGTCTTCTTCAGATGTCCCTTTTCATTGGAGGTTTGGAACTACTCAATTAGACCTCTCAAATCTCTTCAAATCATCCCTTGGAGCTGGTCAGGTATGTTTGAAAATTGGAAGTTCCATTATCCGTGTAATCACAAGGCCGATTCAGTAATGGTTCAAAGTTGAGTTGCTAAACCAAAGTATGTATGTTGGTCAATTTGGCTCTCGTGCAACCAAGCTATATTTCAAAATATCAATCCTGATCCCATAATATCAGTGATGAAGGGATCACAGATGCTCTTCGAGGTTATTTCATCTAGAGTTTTTGATCCCGATGAGTTAAAAAACCCGTCTTTTGAAGAAATAGAATGGTCACAATCAATTTAGCCCATTTATCATGCTGACAACTTCAAACCACAAACCTTCATTCCTTTGTTTGCAATTAGATTAGAGGAAGATCAATTTATAAAATGACGAAATACTCTGGGAGGGCATCAACTTTATTTTGATGGAGCATCGAAATAGAGCTCAAATTTGCATGGAGGCTGGGGAAATCCTCCAATAACCAGGAAAAAGCACTAGCATTATGGCAAGGGTTAAAACTAGCTCTGGCAAGAGGAATTCGACAAATATTTGTATTGGGTGATTCGATGCTAGTCATTCAAAAATTCCACAAAGGTAAAAGCTTAAGAGACAAATTTGTTGCCCATGGATGCTTGGTTTAGAAATCAAGATTCAAATACCAAAAATTGACACTATTTCCTTCTTCCATATAAAAAGAGAGAATAATAAAATTGTAGATGAACAAGCCAATAAAGGTGTTCACCTTGAACAAGGTGTGTTGCTCCTCGATCAAGGAGATCCCTCATTTCATTATATACCATGAAGTTCGAAGGGAAGAATGAGCTAGAGGCATGGAATAATATAACTAACAAGGCATGATGGAGCGGACATACCTTGAGGCATGTCATGATGATTAATAACAATACAGTTAAGCCTTTAATAATAAATTTGAAGCGATGGTCATCGATCTCGACAATTGATTTATATCGCCTCTCCAGGTGGTTATCAAAGATGGTTCTCGTCATTCTCAAGGATTGCACGTCATTGGACATGCGATCGCTCCTTGGAATATATTATACCTCAGGGCAATACCATTGTCCATTGCTTGTGGATTAAATGTGGGATGCATGATCATTGGGAGAAAGATAGGCGGCAAGATACCGATGATTCCATCAAGGAAATGCAACTCAGAGGCAATCAATTTAATTTAAGGCAGACGAGGATTTGATTTGGAAGCAATCTAGAGTATAATGGCGAGTGATGAAGTTGGAGCTACACAAAATCTCAGTGAATTGTCGACCTTTGTTAATAATGGCTTCTCCATTCGGAACAAGTGGTGAATTGGTGATAGTCCTCGACTGACTTAGGCAGTGGCCTCATTGGAGGAGAACTTGGCCAAACTCAGAATTTCAGTGGCCACTCTAGCCCCAAAGGTTGATAATCTCGATTCAAAGGTAGAAGGGATTGAGGTGATAGTTGAGACTGCGGTAGTGGGAGTTCTTAAGGAGGTCTTTGGACTTAAAGACCCACCCACCAGTGGAGCAAAACCGTCAAGTGACCCTGAGGAGTAGCGGAATCCAGAGCTTATAATGCAGGTAGTGGAGGAAAACGGTAGTGCACTGACAACCAGCAGGAATCCAGGAATGTAGTAAATATATCGTGTAGACATTTGGTCACATTCACAGAGCAGTTAGAAGCAGACCATTGGAAAAAAATGCATGATAGTCCCTAACTTGTAGACATTGCGCAGTTATTCCCAGAGGTCTCCATTTCATATATTTTTTAGTTGAGGACAAGTGCCAAGCCGAGAAAGCCTCTTTTGAAGTAGGAGAGGGGCATCTCAAAGCATTTCGAATTTTATGTTTGACATAAATCCAGAGTTTATTAAGCTTCTCTTATATGTTGATAGAGGTTTTGAAAGTGAACACATTTGAGAATTAGAGCTTTTGTACTGCTACTCTTTGTTTATTAAGCTTCTCTTATATGTTGATAGAGGTTTTGAAAGTGAACACATTTGAGAATTAGAGCTTTTGTAGTGCTTCTCTTTGTACCATCCTTTTAGGAGAGTGATTGATACCTTATAGGAGATATAATGAGGCATCACAAACTTGTTTTTATCGTACAACTTAAGTTCATTCCATGATTTCTACCTATGACTGGTTTTTTATTGATAGGTCTTGAAGTGTGGCAGTCCCTCTATTATTGGGGTGTTAAACCAACTCATCTAGGCATTGTCTTCCATGCCAAAATAGATCCTCATATAGATAAGTTTTGTCTACACAATAATCTTCTCAGTCATTATCTTTCTCCATGTGTGATTACGTACTCCATTCCCAAGTCTAAAATATGGTTTTGCAAAGAGAAAGGTGTCTAATGCTGACCATGGTAGGCATTACAAGTAGAGTGTGTAAGGGCTTGACGTCTCAGTTGGGGAGCTCTTTCAATATTAATTCTGATGATAACTTTCCAATCCTCATGACATATGGTAGGGATGGTCATATATTTGATGAAATAGTCTACTTCTTGGGTTGTAGTCCTGTGTTCTTGGTGTGAGCCTTGTTTACGTAAATTACAATTTGGTTTACCTGATGTTGTACCTTTTTTCTTTAGCTCTTGGTCCTTTAGCTTTTGCTTGTACTTGTCATTAAAAAAATATACTATTAGTTTCAAGTGTCAAAGAAAGTAGTTTCTTTAGCTTCTAGAATCTAAACTGTCCCAAAAAATGGCATTTAACGACCAAAGCTAGATTTTTTTTTTAAGTCACAGTGAATTGCCCCTCCCAATTATTACTATTGATTCGTAGCCCTAGTTTATAGGACCTTTTGACATCATCAACAAATAAATCTGCCATGATCCAAGATCCTTGGGAAGCATTATCAAAACCAGTGCAGGAAAAGCCATGTCTTCGTTGGAGGAGTCTTTTCTGGTAATTCTGATTTTATAGTTTCCTTGGCCTTTATGACCACTTCTTCATCCCACTTTTTTCCTGCTCATTAGAGCCTTGCCCTCACTCCAAAACTTTTTGGTTTGAATTTATGTTTGCTATCATTAGGCTAACTTTCGATGCTACTTTATCCACAACCTCATCTGTGCTTTTAAAAGAAAATATAAAAGTCAGATACTTACAAGCACATTCTTCTAAATATTGTGAAGTTGTTTCCCCTCTAGCTTTACAGTACCCCACAAAATAACGGCCCCTTGATACCTCTTTGCTGTAGGTTCTTACCTGTTAAACTCTTATTTGTAGTAGATAATTGGGTGAAATGCAAAATAAAGTATTGGAGAGCATAGCTGATCCCAGACTTATGTCCTTCCTGGGAGTGTGTTTGCTTGCATGACAGTCCATAGTTGATTATTAAAACTTGAAGCCATCACTAACTGTGTATTCGCCTAATTTCAAACCATTTCTCCAAATAAATCTATCAGGACTCGATCTTTCGAAATTTTTTCTATTTACAATTTCCTCACAAAGTGTTGTATGAATTCCCAATCATGCAACTTCCCCATCCTCCATTGTCCAAAATCTGGGGGAAGATATGACATAAGGACAAATTACCTAAAATCAACACTTTTTGGTGGGAGTTAATTCACAGGAAGATATTAATTGCGGAAAACTTGCAATCTAGGAAGGTACAAGGTCCTTCAAGATGTGTATTATGTAAAGCAGTGAACGAGAGTATACATGTCTTCTTCCGACGTCCCTTTTCATTGGAGGTTTGGAACTACTCAATTAGACCTCACAAATCTCTTCAAAATCATCCCTTAGAGCTGGTTAGGTACGCTTGAAAATTGGAAGTTCCATTATCCGTGTAATTGCACGGCCGATTCAGTAATGGTTCGAAGTTGAGTTGCTAAACCAAAGAATGTATGTTGGTCAATTTGGCTCTCGTGCAACCAACCTATATTTCAAAATATCAATCCCGATCCAATAACATCAGCGATGAAGGCATAACAGAGGCTTTTTGAGGTTATTTCCTCTAGAGGTTTTGATCCTGATGAGTTAAAAAACATGTCTTTTGAAGAAATAGAATGGTCACAATCAATTTAGCCCATTTATCATGCTGGCAACTTCAAACCACAAACCTTCATTCCTTCGTTTGCAATCAGATTAGAGGAAGATCAATTTATAAAATGACGAAATACTCTGGGAGGGCATCAACTTTATTTTGATGGACCATCGAAAGGAAATTCGGGGGAGGCAGGAGCAGGAGGTAATTTTCGGCCTCAGAGAAAAAATAGAGCTCAAATTTGCATGGGGCTGGGGAAATCCTCCAATAAGCAAGCAAAAGCACTAACATTATGGCAAGGGTTAAAACTAGCTCTGGCAAGAGGAATTTGACAAATATCTATATTCGATGATTCGATGATTCGATGCTAGTCATTCAAAAATTCCACAGAGGTAAAAACTTAAGAGACAAAAATTTGTTGCCCATGAATGCTTGGATTAGAAATCAAGATTCAAATACAAAAATTTTACTCTATTTCCTTCTTCCATATAAAAAGAGAGAATAATAAAATTGCAGATGAACAAGATGAATAAGCCAATAAAGGTGTCCACCTTGAACAAGGCGTTTTTCTCCTCGATCAAGGAGATCCCTCATCTCATTATATACCATGAAGCTCGAAGGGAAGAATAAGCTAGAGGCAGGGAATAATATAACTAACAAGGCATGATGGAGCGAACATACCTTGAGGCATGTCATGATGATTAATAACAATACAGTTAAGCCTATAATAATAAATTTGAAGCGATGGTCATCGATCTCGAAACTTGGTTCATATTGCCACTCCAGGTGGTTATCGAAGATGGTTCCCGTCATTCTCAAGGACTACACGTCATTTGACATGTGAGCCCTCCTTGGAATATACTATACCTTAGGGAAATACCATTGTCCCCTGCGTGTGGATTAAATGTGGGATGCATGATCGTTGGGGGAAAGATAGGTTGCAAGATACCAACATTTCCATCAAGGAAATGTAACTCAAAGGCAATCAATGTAATCTAAGGCAGATGGGGATTGGAATTGGAAGCAATCTGGACTATAATCGCGAGCGATGAAGTTGGATCTTACACAGAATCTCAGTGAATTGTCGACCTTTGTTAAGTATGGCTTCTCCATACAAAACAAGTGGTGATAGTTCTCGACCGACTCGAGCAGTGGTCTCACTGGAGAACCTGGCCAAACTCAGAATTGCAGTGGTCACTCTAGCCCTGAAGGTTGATAATCTCGGTTCAAAGGTAGAAGGGATTGTGGTGACAGTTGAGACTGCGGTAATGGGAGTTCTTAAGGAGGTCTTTGGACTTCAAGACCCACACATCAATGGAGCAAAACTGTCAGGCGACCCTGAGGAGTAGCGGAATCTAGAGCTTACAATGTAGGTAGTGGAGGAAAACGGTAGTGCACTGACAACCAGCAGGAATCCAGGAATGCAGTCTTTTTTAGTAATCTTTTTGATAAATGTTAGGTAAAACGGTATTATATAATGGCCTATTTTCGAGATTGTATGGGATAAATCTTGTTAGAGGCATACTTAGGTATAGGCAGGGTAGCAATAGATCTCATTTTGATCAGTTCTGGAATACAACAAATGAAGATCAGCACATGAATGTAAGGGTACTGGCCCGTTTACCAGATTGAAGGGTAGCCATGGATCTCATTTTGATCAGTTCTGGAATACAACAAATGAAGATCAGCACATGAATGTAAGGGTACTGGCCCGTTTACCAGATTGATTAATGCAAGCTACCCGTTTCTTTTAAAAAAATATGTTGTACAAATTGTGAATGTTTTGAAAGAAGTTATGGGTAGTCTAGCATGGTTCTCTCCAGGCCTGAATTGGAAGCATATAATTTTTGACGAGTCACTTTTACCAATCTTTTTTCTTCTAACCACTTTCCTAGAGGAGCCAACTCCAAGTGTTCTATTGAGATATTCCCATGATTGAATGATACTAAGTGTTGCCTTCAAAATTGTTTCTAGTCAATCAAGAAAGAGTCTTCCTGATCAACTCAAAACCTTTTTTTAACACTCAGATCCAGAACCATTAACCAAGAAGAAGTCTGAAAGAAATCTATATCCCTTCCTCTTCCATAGTTATTAAGGAGAACTCTCTGCCAAATAAGGTGTGATAAAGAGCCTAGTCTCCACACCATTTTTGTTGCTGAAGCCTCAGTAAAAATTGCCTCTAACTATTCCCGAACCATATTCCTTGTTGGGAAGGCACACAGCTTCCCTCTTGATCTGCGGGATCTCATTTGTTTACCTCCTATCCAAAGTATTTTTTTTAGTTTAATCCTCTTTTAATAATTCTGATATTGAAGACTCAATTTAGAACCCAATAATGTTGATCATTGAAAAATTGGGGTCCTGGATAATCACTGATTTTATAAGAATTTTCAGCACTCTAATATTCACTACCAAAAAGCATCAAATTCTAAATTTTTTTCTCCAACTAAATGTACAATGGATTTAAATTGATTATGTAATGAATTCATTCATACAACAATTGATTACATGATTTAAAAATTCCCAAATTAATAAAAACATAACCAAAATGAAATCATGGTATGTAGCTGTCAACTTGCATTGCCTGGGATGGTTTTGGGAAAATGAATTACTGCCCAGCCATAGGCTATCCAGCAGGACAACTACCCCCAAGATAAGACAGTGAGTCACACACCCTACATAATAAAAAAAGAAAAACAAAGAGCCTCTCTATTGGCAAAAATCCCATTTATGGCTTTCACCCCTCATGCATGTACTGGCCAGTTGTCATCTCCAAGCATATCCATCCATTATATTAGTTGTTATCTGAAGGAATATTCATGCATGTAGGTCAAGGGGTATTTTGGATATAGATAGGTAAGATAAGATAGTTTTATTATAATATCCAACAAATGATCTCAAAAGTAGGTTAATGGGACCAAGATAGTACATCCAGTGCGGGTACAACGTGGGAGTGTGAAAGCTTCTCCTTTACTAATGCGAAAAGAAGAAAAATATTAAGGTCTACAAACAAGCTAGAAACTGATTGCTAAATGTCTAGCCAGGAAAGAGTATAATATAATATATTGTGCAGGTACAATAAACTAGAAACTGGAAATCTCAATGCAAGAAAAAAATAGAGAGGATAGAGAGCATGTGGTCTTGCTGGAGCTGGTGGCTGAGGATGAGTGAGGGGACTGAGATGTGGGCTTTGCCATTGGAGTCATCAAGCATTGTGGAAGGGTGGATGTACTGGTGGATAATAGAAGAGTTATTTTAAAAGTTAAGATTAATTCTTATTTTTGCTAGCTTGGAGTTTGTTCTCATACTTGCCTCCATGCTGTTGCCTTTATTCTTTTCGATGGTGATGTGAACCTCCTTATGTTGAGACACTTTTTTGTAAACCAAGTATTCTACAGATTCTACTTTGCAATTTATGACTACAGTTCCAAAATAATTGAAGGATTTGTCCTTTTCACTCTGTTCAGATGCCTCTAGATACAAATATAAGATTCTTTTAATTTTTTATGTTTATTTTAATTTTTTATTTTTGTTTGTTTGTTTGTGTTCAGTTCGAGTCAATGCTCCAACAAAAAGAAGCGTGTCATCAGCAAACTGACCATGGATTTGCTTCGACACCTCTGAATAGGTCTCTTTCTCGTTCTTTGTTTAGAGTTCAAAGTTCATATGGCTTCTGCCATTAGAATTTAGAATGCACAAACAAGGAGAGAGAGGACCTTAATCCCCTTAGTTGTCTGAAAGAACTCTGTAGATCATCCATTTATGACTACTGCAGTCAAACGAGTGTTCAGATGTGTTGAAACCCATGTGATACAGTTCTTTTGAGACCCAAAGACCCAATTTACATTTTCTAAACATTCCTGTCTGCTTTATTGGGAGTTTTTTCCTTGTAGAAGTTTCTGCATTCTCTGAGTTTATTTCAAAACAGAAATTTCACCTCACAAAGAGGTTTTTGGGTCCTGTGAATTTCAGCCTTAGGGCTGTGGTATGAAAAATTGGTTTACAGTAGCAAACAGCTGACAATATTTCATCACATTTTAACCCAACATGCTAGGCAGTCCCAAGAGGAAAGATACCAAACATATGCCAACAAGTTTCAGACTTCAGTCCTTAGACACTTTTCCAAACATAAAGCAGATCTGAAATTCAGTTTATTACAGCATAACATGCTAGGCAGCCCAAGAGAAAAGATACCAAACATATGCAGACAAGTTTCAGCCTTGGACACACTTTTCCAAACATAAACCAGATCTGAAATTCAATCTATTACAGCATAATTTACAGCAGTAAATCTTCCCCATTATCTTCGAGATGTTTTTCAAATCACTTAACAATTCCAATCCTAACTTACATGCAATAAGTAAGACATACAAAATTACTAAATAATGAAGACAATGATAACCAGAAATTAAATCTGCAATCACACAAGTATTGGACATCTGGAAAGTTCATATATATTTGATAACATCCAATATGTCTCTCTCTCCCTTTGTCTTCTCCTAGGGTTTCCCTGTGAACGCTATTGACTAGCTCCTATGGTTTCTTGACAAACCATAATGTCTCCAAGACAAGTATAAAGAAGAATTCAAGAGGATGAATCAATACAAGAGCTCACTTATCCCTTATATGTACTAGTAGGTGAGGGAGGCTAACATAAAACAAGGTCATGTGTCTATACAAAGTACCGAACAAGAAGGCAACCCCGCATGGAGTGCTCTATGATACAAGGATGTACATATGTCAAACTAGGTTTTATACATTTCCCAAAGATGGTGGATTCTTCTAACATGATACTAATCAAATTCTCCCTCTTACATGGTGGTCTTGTTGTTGCCTGAAGTGTACACTTAAGGCACAATGCTTAGAGTAGGGGCTGTCACTCTCTGATCCCTACTCACTCCGTTTAAGCTATCTCCCAGGCAAGCTAAGGGGGGTAGTCCCTAAAAGTGGAAAACCAAGGGGAAACTTGTTGAGAGTCAACAAGTTCTAGGACATGCAACTACCTATCTTAGTAACTTGATTAACATTAGGTGACAAGTTTGATTAATGAGCAATGTGAGATATATTCGATTAGATTATTTATGAGTCACTTAAGATTGAACAAAGAGACCAGTGCCTTAATAACATTGCTCAAATTACAAATTAGAAACACGTGCAAGTAGAATGCCAAGTCACAAGTTAGGTAACTGCTGCAAGGGAAAAGTTAGTACGATGAGATGGCACGAGATCAAATATGAGAGATATGAAATAGTGCTTGCAAAATGAATAAAGCTTTTACTTCAATGATATGACAATATTTCAGCAATGTGACCAAGTACAAGAGCAATAGTGGATAATTGTAAATGCAACAAGATTAGAAGCCCACAGTTTTCAATAGAATGCTAAATGAGATGATGCAAGACGATATGAGAACTTCAAGATGCAGATTAAATTGTTTCACTGAGCTCACAATTATGTTCCAACACCAAACCACTTGCAACCAAGATTAGCAATTAAAGAAGTATTTCGAAGTCACTTGCAACCAAGATTAGCAATTAAAGAAGTATTTCGAAGTCACTCAATGAAGCAGCAATGGAAATAATGCCAAGGTGATTAGGTGAGCTTTATTATGATTCTCTTCTACTTATGGAGATGTCAATTGTAAACAAGAGAAATTTCAAACTTATGCAAGCACCATGATATAAGTACTTTGAGATGTGATTAACAGTGATTTTAAATGAGGCAAATGCAACAAGAGCTTAATGTGAATTCCAATCACGAAATGCAATTTATGACTATGTAATGATAAGAGAACAACAGAAAATGAAATAGGATAGTAGCTAGCTAAGAGACAGAAGCCTACCCTTGGTACCTTGACAAGATCACGATTAATGCAATTACCAATCTATTATGCTTTCGACTGCCACAACAATGCATGAGAAAACCAATGTAGGACTAATAAATGCACCAGACCCTAAGATATACCAATATCAGTCCACTGTATCTACTTATCAATCTGCTACTGTGATGAAATCAGCTCTCAAGATCATTCACAGGATGCTTAATAACCAAATTTAGAGCTAAGAACAATGCAAGGATGCCTTTGTGAAGAGAGATCAAACCACTGTAAGTTCAGTTCAGGCTTCTGTAACAATGATATCAGTCCTGTAACAATCAAATCAGTCATAAAACATGATATAAGTACTTTGAGATGTGATTAACAGTGATTTTAAATGAGGCAAATGCAACAAGAGCTTAATGTGAATTCCAATCACGAAATGCAATTTATGACTATGTAATGATAAGAGAACAACAGAAAATGAAATAGGATAGGGGTTGCGTGCGCACACCCCTTGCACCCCACGCACCCAGGATGGGGAGACGCAAGGGGGGACGTTTCCCCAGTGTGGGGGATGCAACTCCCCAAAAGGCGTCCCCCCTCAAAATGTGCTATGCGTCCCCCCTTAAATTTGCTTGTAAACAAATGATTTATGACAGGGAAAACCTAGTATTTGACCATATTTCCCTACTAATGCTATGCAATTCATGGTAATGTTAAATTCTTAAAGTAAAAGGATGAAAATGAAAGATATTTCATCATTTTACTTGAATTTTTAACATTACCATGAAATGACTTAGGATGTTTGAGAGTAGTTCCAACCTCATTGGATTTCATATGGAGAAAGTAGAATTTTAGATCTCACTCAAAATCCAATAGACTTAACAGTTTTTCAAATTTTCAGGAATTCAAGATTTGATGGATTGCAATGTTTCCATTGCATTTTGTCATGTACAAGGGTATGGAATTAGTATTTAATCAAGAGCACCAAGCCCTTTGTGTACTTTAGAGTGACTTTTAGACTTATCACTCCATTTTTTTTGAGTTTTAGTTATATCAATTTACTAATTCAGTCTTTAGATTTCAGTATCTATTATAGTCTATTTTTCTTAGTACTAATTAGATTCTAGAATGATAAATGATGAATTTTAATTTTAAATCAATTTAGAATCTAGAATGATGAATGATGAATTTAATTTTTAAATCGATATAGATTCTAGAATGGTGAATCAGAATAATGAATAATGAATATGGATTAGAGTATTTCATTACTGAATCTTGTAGTTTATCGATGAATCATGTATATATAAGTAAGGATGATGAGTATGGGATCAATGTATTTCATTATTTAATTCAATTACGTATGTATCATTCTATTTATGCTTTCATTATTGAATGTGAATTTGAAATATATATATATATATATTAAAAAGGAGAAAAAAATTATATACCTTGACGTACCCCCGTCCCCCCTAAATTTCAATAAAATTTGAGGGTACTCCCACACGTCCCCCTTGTCTGTCTCCCCGTCCCATAATCTTGGTGGAACATTGGTTATTTATTAATGTTTTTTGGTTTATTATTAGGTGTCAATTTTGATGATTAAAGTCACTGTAATGTATTGCTTCAGAACTGGTTATTGTGGCAACCAACAAAGGTGGGATTGCAAGGCCTTCCCTTGATGACTGCTATATCAATGCGAGCCCTCGAAATTTTTTTTTTTGTAAGCTTTGGTAGGACTCTCCAATTTTCATGTCCATTACATACCCCACTACGGGGGAAGGGTAGCCCAAGATTTGAACCCAAGACTCCCGGTTCGGTGAGACTTCATTTCCACGGCCATTGCCGCTTGAGCTACCCCATGTGGACATGCGAGCCCTCAAAATTAATGTTTAGAACATAAACAAATATTGTGATCCCTCCTCAAGGCAACACAGACCTGGAACCACAAGTATGTTAGCCCTAATGTGACAAAAGGATATAGATCAGCCCTCAAACTCCTTGCATCCAGGGTTAGAGAGGGTCCTAGGCCTTTCGGACAGGACTAGAGACCAAGATTGATGTATCAACGAGTTCCCAAAGTCAAATAAAAGTAGAAAACCTTTGCCCAAGTGAATGCTAGACCTGCAATCACCCACAGTTAGCCTCTAGACAAATTTATGGGCATTCAATGGGCCAAAACCGTGCAATGTCAATTTCTCAATGAAATCTAATGCCAAACCCTTGGAACAAGCCTGAAACAAAGTCAAATCAGCATGGAAATGGAATGCAGCTCACTTATAACCCTTCCAAAGGCCTGTGGCTAGGGCCTACTAGCCCAAAACCCCAACGGCCAACTCAAATTGGTTTGCAATTGCAACTTTTCAACCTCAATTTTTTTTTTCTACCTGGCCTGCAATCAAAACAAGTTAGATCTATGCCACAATTGTTAATTTAGCCGAATTTTTTTTGCAAATAATCTTCAGAATTCAAACCCTTGGTGAGACCGTGTAATCAAAATAACCCCTTGTAGGGTTAGCGGCCTCCAAGAATGGCTGAATGTTGATGAAAGGAGGGACTACAATGTTGGATCTGGGCCTTTGGAGGCCAGATTTACCTTCAAAACCCACTTAGCCCTCTCCTCTTCCTTAGGATGGACAACTTTCTCCAAAAAAGAATAAGTGCCCAAACCCTAGCTGCTAGGCTAGGTGAGGATTTGCTTCCTCAACAAAAATAAGATCAGCCTTTGAGCTTGTGATTGAATACCTGCGAAAAGACAAACTAACTTTCCTCCACTATAAATAAAACACAAGGGTTAGTCAAATAATTTCACAAAAATTATTTACAAATATTTGCAAATTTAAATTTGCGAGCTCTAATAAGCAGATCAAACTTTATTGCTCAATTTAATTTCAAAGAAAATTTGAGTGGAGAAATAATTTTATGCCATGGCCAGGTTGCACACAAATCGTTAGATAAGCCTTGGAGAATTTAACATGATGGACTTTTAAACTTCTTGTCTCCGGAGTTGGTTGGTCCAATCAAAGACTTCCCTTCACGCCCACGATTTGAATATCAAATTGTCTCTACATACTTGAAATAACATTATTAGTTCATAAAGGGCTAGATACACATTAAAACCCTCGAGATCTAGATATACCTGCTAGATCGAGTGAGATAGAACGGTTTTCCAAACCCAATACCTAATGTAAGATACCTGTGCAAATAGATAATTCCCAACTACTAGAAAATGGAATAATAACTTGACAATATTATTCAGTAGTGTATTAAAGCACGATTCAGAACAACAATGCCACAAGAAGCAGAGAAGGAATACCATCGCAAGATAAACCCCCAAAGAATTGGATTTTATTAGTGCAAAGGAGAAATTACATGTGGTAGCTTGATTCATAGTTTGGTTAAGAATTTTCGTTCTAGTACATGATCAATGAGGAGCTCAATGGCTTCCTTATATAGAAAATGAGAGAATCAAACCCCTCCAAGTTGAAATAGTGACTAGTTTCCTTGTTCCCGGAGAATAATGGCTAGTTGCTGCTTAATCCATGCCAAAATTAAATCCTGCCCCTTGATCTGGAGGAAAAATTCGAATTTGTTGATCAAGGCCTTAATCCCGGTCCAAAAAATATTCTTTCCAACCTTTTTTCCCCGAAAATTGATCCTTGACTTAACCACCATTGTCTAAAGGTTTGATTTTCTTAAAAAATGATTTTTCCTCTGATGGTGAGGGTTTTTTTCTCCTTGAATTGAGTCCTTCAAATTTATTCTTCCTTTGGAAAGTTGCTTATCTCCAAAATTTATTTTTCCATTTGGAGAGATTATTTTTCTCTCATTTTGATTTTTTGATTAATTTTTGGCTAATTAATTTTCCTTTTATTTTTATTTTTGCCAGAAAATTAAATAAAAGACGCGAGGGGATTACACATATTTTTTCCACCCTCAAAATATTTTTGGCAATGGTGTCTAATTAAGAGTAACCATTCACCAAAAATACATTTTACATCAAGATATTACAATAATCACCCATAGAAAGTGAATTTTACGATAGACAACCTCTGAGACTCAACCAAATTTTTTGACATAAGGCAGATGATCTAGTATGATAAAAATACATAGACTCGATAACACTAGGACTCACCTAAGACCTTATCAGAAAATTCCAGTCTAGCTTTGGGGAATGCTTGGGAGAAAAACTCTGCTAATTATTCGTGTTTAGAAACACAAATAATTTAGGAGGTTAAAAAACTCCTTAGAGTGAAATTCTTCGTTAAGAATCAAAGGCTTACCTAGGTGTTTTTACATGGTTTCATAGTCATACTAGACTCATTTTTACAATAATATTGTAGAATTTTGGATTTCAATGATGACAATGAATCAATTTTTTTTGTCCACTGCTGTGTACTCTGTTTCTCGGAACTGTTGACATGTACATCCTCAACGGGTCCTCTATCCAAGCATCCTCATGTGAGACTCTCTTCTTCTAGCTGTGTGCCATGTCCCCTCACATTGACCCATTGCTACTCTCATGTGTACCAATGTGGTCACACAGCTCCAATGCTCTTCTTGAACATATATACCTCTATGAAATATGCTCCTCAACCCAAGTATCCTCAAGTCAAGGTCCAACCTCCAAGGGTCAATGCCCAATGCTTCTCCTCCTAGGTAGGCACCTCCATTGATTGAGCAATAGATTCCCCATTGTAGTATGTTGATTAGGGTAACAACGTCCTTGATAAGGGCACCATGCCAGTACCCTAACCAAGGTCATCCACCCAAACTGAGCAATCCAAATGTCCATGAACCATTGCCAAGGGGCTAGGAGACAACACTCTCTTGTCAAGGTGAAAACACTTGGTGTAATCCCAGAAGCTAACATGCCATATCTAAATTAAAAACATATGACTCTGACTTCTTCTTTTTATCCACAAGGAAAGTTTTTGGAGCTAAATTACATATGTCTGAAAAATTTGTGTTCTTATCAACTAAAAAAGCCTTGTTTCTCATTAGCAATTAAACTAGTATAAAAGGATGCAATCTAGGAGCTATCAATTTAGAGATGATCTTATGAATGGTGTTGCTAGTGAAATTGGTGTAAATCTACTACAATATGAAAGTATTTTCCCTTTGGAATTAAAACAATGAAAGTTGAGTTTACGAGACCTGTAATTTTGCCTTTTGTACTTGATTCTTCCATTTGTTCCAGAAAATACAGCTTTACTATCTAGGCTGGTAGAAATTTATTCAGGAAACATCTCGTCTTAGTGCTTTCTTCTTCTATTAATAGAAGATAGGTTCTTCCGTCTCCTCCTGAGAAACAGGCTTCAACAGAAAATTCTTTAGTTCTTGGTTTACGAATATGGGAATGTTAGCAAGTAGGGAAGAAGCATCTTTGCTTCCCAAATCCCGACACATTATTTCCCATCAAATTAGAGAAGAAATGAATTGCTGAAGCTTTAATCTCATTTTCTTCTACCTGATCCAGGTTCCAAATTTACCGTGTGAATACCACCAATGCACCTCTTACTTGCAGCTGTTTTTGGAAGAATTTGATATTTCTATCCCCATAATTCTGGATTTAATTCTCCGTTCTTATTCCTATCTGCCACATATATCTTCCTATTCTATTGCTCACTCTTCTTCTATCTAGAATGATTCCATCAGTCTTCCCAGCATTCTATCCTTAATGTATTCTAATCTCTTGTTGATGCTCTGTCTTAATTGAATTTGCCTCTTTCCACTTTTCTTTTGACCAAAATTTTAATTTGTTTTTAATATTGGTTAATTTTATTTCCATCCTAAACAACGCTGACCCTTCTAGTTCTTTCTTCCACCATAGCTTTAGCATTTATAAGCGAACCTGATCTTCCTGAAGAGTCAGACACATTTTGAATTGAGCTAGTCCCTATTTTGGGGAGGGTTATAATACAAATGAATAGGCCATTGATTTGATTTAGTATCTTGATAGGATACATGATTCTAAATTTAAGTTGCTTGAAACAAGATCCTCTTAACTAAAGACTTATTAGTCTTTTCACTACATAGTCAAGACTTTTTCTTCTATTTTGTAATGTATATATATTCTTTCTGTTGGTTTGACGTCTGAAATTTCCTATGTTCATAAATGATTATGTTTCTTCTCTAAATGGTTTGTTAATCCTTGCTCTTCCTTTTTCTTTATTCTCATCAATAGTATTTTAGGATCTGTAGATGCCATCCAAGTCTTAGGGTTATTGAGATCCCTGTCTTTGAAAAGAGTGTCCCACAATTGACCTTCTCCAAGAAAAGAGTTTGGACATTAAGGGGTTTTTAATTCTCAAGGTTATCGAGATCCCTGTCTTGGAAGAGAGTGTCCCGCAGTTGACCTTTTCCGAGGAAAGAGTTTGGACATTAAGGAGTTTTTATTCGTGATGCTTTCGAGAAATTGTGTTCTGACTGTTTATAATTCCTCAATCTTCATTCCAACAACACCTTGGAATTACTTGTGGTAAATATTCTAATCACCATGAATTTGTACTATGTAGGCATCACAAGATTGCTCTGTATCAAATTGGGCTTAGCATTCCTATGTTTCATTTGTTAGGGTTTCATGATGAGCCCAAGGTAACTGAATGAGCACAATGCATTATGTGTAATGTGCATGTCAAATGAAATTAGAGCCTTACCAATTAAGGTTACCCATAAAACCTCAAAGGATGGGATTGCAATAAACCATAAATGGAGTGATCAACAAATCCTGAAGGTCTAATAAACCCCTCAAGTTGGGTTTACATTAATCATATCCTCCCTTAAACACAACTTGGAGGAGCTATGAAGGTGGCATTATCTTAACAATGTTCCGTAATAATAATTTCCTGCAGTTAACATCATTATTGCAACCTTTCCTATAATTTTTTTAGAGAAATCACATCTCCCATCATTTCCACCCTTAACATAGTGAGGCCGAGATTATTGACAGCGAAAATCCCACACCATAACGAGGTGCAACATAACAGTTACCTTCACAACACCTCTACCCAGTCCTCTTTGGAACACATTGAAGCAATCTCATGCAACAGGGCTTACAATTAAGAGTTCTTTATAACTTGAACCTCCAATCTCCATAACCTAAGGTGTAACAAGAGCCTATGAACAAATGGTCAGAACAGGTTTCCTGAAAAGCACTATTAAGAATAGTCTCCAAAATCATAGTTCTATCAAGTTATCAACTAAGCAATCTCAATCATGTAACCTGCAATCATAAATTCTCCCAAATCATGCAAGAAGATCAACCAAAGCAAATTATAGAGCCATCTAAGATAGTAAAAACTTAGCGTTCTTTGCTCAAAAGCTCTTTTTGGTTTTTGGTGTGTATAAAAAAGTAGTTTCTTGGTTTGTTGCTAATCTGAGCAGTCCCTAGGCCTTCAGTCTCTTCTTTTTTGACTTTTCCTTATTTTCTTATCATCAAACAAATCTATATTTTTTTGTTGACTAGTCATACAATAATTGGGTTCTTGACAACATCAAGTTCGGCTTTTACATGCAAACAAGCTCAACAACCTATCTCTTTAAACATAGATAAAAGGATCACTACAATCAATAAGGCTCACATACAACAGCTTGAATCAATTCTTTCTTGCATGGCATAACATGCCAACATAGCAACAAGAAAAATCAATAGGAGTAAAGAGATATTTATGAGTGTTCAATTGATTATAACACATCTTTATGAAGTTCTTTGGCACTTGTACAAATGTTGCCATGACCACTCATCAACCCAACCCACAACCAATCCTGGTAGTTGGCACTGGTCCACAATTCTTCCTCCTATGGCTCTTCTACAAAGATCTATAAGCATCACTGCTACCATACTAAGAATTTAGACTCTCGGATCCTCTTCTCTATGATGAGGATTTTTGCAAGGAAGAGGAGTAAAGAGATATTTATGAGTGTTCAATTGATTATAACACATCTTTATGAAGTTCTTTGGCACTTGTACAAATGTTGCCATGACCACTCATCAACCCAACCCACAACCAATCCTGGTAGTTGGCACTGGTCCACAATTCTTCCTCCTATGGCTCTTCTACAAAGATCTATAAGCATCACTGCTACCATACTAAGAATTTAGACTCTCGGATCCTCTTCTCTATGATGAGGATTTTTGCAAGGAAGAGGAGTGTTCTTGGTAAATAGATGGTGCAAATGTAATCACCCCCCAAACAAAGGTGCATGTTGTCCCTTCAAATCAACAGAACTATCATTTGTCTCCAACTTAGGCATATACTATCATCAACCAGATCGTCAGTAGGTGGAAGTTTGTGCTCTGCAACTCAGCATAATTATCTTTAGCAACAAACAAAACAATGAGTACAAAATAACCTTCTTGCAAATCAATGTAAAATGACCTCCATCTGGCAATGGAGTCTGACTATATCCAGGTCATGCTCTAAGCAGTCTCATCTCAAGCTCAATAGGGATAACCATACCCTATCCACTCTTCCCAAGTCCAACATCTGTATATCCCATCTAGCACAACCACTGGGATTCAATAGCCCTAGTATTTTTCTCAAGTTCAAGGTAAACCAGGTCATTAGTAGCTAACAAAGCATGGGAAGAAAGCACTTTATCAATATTATCCATCTCACAAGCATCATCCCTATTTCTCTCTATTAAAAAAAAAGGTTTTTCAAACAAGTTACTAAACACCTTTATAAAAGGATATATATTTTGCACAATAAAGCTTTTAACAATGAATTCATTGAATCTTTCCACCCTTTGATTCTAGGTTGGACAATCACCATTCTATAATTCTTACGAACTCACTCTTCACACATGTCGGTCTATTATTATTTTGAGTGAAAATGTACGGGACCTTTCCTTTAAACTGAAGCAACAATATATATAGAAATTTGACTTATAGGAATGAGTTTGCTTCACGACTTTGAAGGGAGTTAGGGCATGTTGTTGAGACTGGCTGCTTTTGTGGATGCACGGACATATCGCTTATGAATGGAAAATAATATATGCTCGGATCATGATTTACTACTTAACACAGGTAGTGCCTCTCCACATTGTCAATAGACACCTCCTAGGCTTTAGATCAGATTATCGTTAGACTTAATTGACTTTAGCATGTAGATGGACTAGAAGTATGCTGCTATTGATGCAAACAAACAAGCCAATACTCCATTGCTTATGCTGCAGTTGACTCTTCCATTGTTGTCAACACTAAACTTCCTTCACTTTTCACCAACAACTCTTAACAACACTTTTGTATTGGCTAGAAAATCACTGGTCAATTGACCACTTCAAGGATTTAGTCTTTTTTCCAAGAAAAAAATTGTATATTTGCCATTTCAAGTAGCAATCAAAATATTGTGCCTGCCCATAAGTCTCCTTTCAGACTACTTCTAGATTATCATCAGATTCTGAAAAACGTTTAATAAACAATGACATCAAAAGGACATTTCCAGCTATAGTACTAACATTGCAGACAACCCAAAGTAATATCTTAAAACTGCTCGTAAAATGCCTTTAAAGTTTAAAACAATACTTCTTGGAAAGCTGACACCAAAATACTCTCTTTGAATTCCTTGCTGTGAAAATCCCTTCATTGACTGCACTATCTTATTTTCTTCATGACGCATTTGAATCTTATGGAAAGCCCCCTCATTTAGACACTTGCCAAATCATGCAAATCAGACATGATAGTAAGTTAATACATCAATTTCTCCCCTTTCATTCTTTCCTCACACTAGTGCGGGTGGTTCAGAAGCCTGCGATGGAGGAGTACTGCATGTGGGTTTATTTGGCCAGGCATTGGGATGAGGACTCATTATTGCCCATTTTATGGACTTTGGTTTCCTCTCCAAGCGTGAGTGTTGTTTGGTTTGGAATTGGAATTCTATTTGAGTTATTTGTCTTTGTTCCAGGATTTGGCCTCCAATGTGATAGAGTGGTGGTTTGCTGTTTGTTTACAGTGCTAGAGTGGTGGCAACGATTCACTGCCCTTATAGCAATTGCTGTTGTGTTTTGTTTGAGCTTGATGAGGTGAAAAAAGGAGTGAAGTGGTGTGCAAAGAAGATAACGCTAAGTGGAGGCATAGTGTAGTGCGATGAATTCTACCATTTGTTGGGATAAATGGATGAAGATTTTGAGAACCAAGTTTAGAAGAAAATTTGTGCAAGGGATTCCTGTGTAGTGAACGCAGAGGCATATGTTGGAAATTGGGGAATGGTAGAAAGAAGTTGAAGCATTCACAGGGATTGAACACAGGAAACATTTGGAGTTCAATGTCCAGCTAATGTCTCTATAGTTGCTAGTTGGAAGAATTGTGGTCCATCTTGATTTTCCTCTAGAAATTGTTTCATCTTCCCCCTGAAGACTCAAGCCTATTTGTGGAACTTTCCCTCTTTCTTTGGCCTTGAGGTCTACAGATGTACACAACGGTCTCAAATCTGGGATTGTTGAAGGCATAGGTGAGGTCAGCCCCACTTTCGTGATTGAGAAAGAGAGGCGCTTGGAGGTTGTTGGAAGTGAGCCAAAGGAGGACAAGCGAGCAGAATGCTTGTAGTGGGTATGGGAATTTGGAAGTACGAATTTTCTTTTCCAGTTTAGATACATTTTTCCATGTAGTGTTTTAATAAGAAATATGTAAGGCAGTGCACCTGCCAAGCCATTAGAGGTTGGAACAGGGAAGACTGACCCTATGGGTTGAGGGATTTACGGCTTTGCATTTTGGACATTTGGCTATGACTACCCATCTCATTGTTGTATTACAAAGCAGTGCGGTTTGGCCACAACATTTAATAATATATAATATCATCGTTATTGTGAAAAAAGACCCTAAAGGGTGGGAATGCAATAACTGCTAAAGTGGTTACCCATAAATAAATGAGTGATCTAGTGGCCCCAGAGGTCCAATAAACCCTTCAAGTTGGGTTTACATCAAATATTCTCACACCATTTCCTCTTCAGTTATGTCATACTTCATTACATCACATCATCTATACCTCGTGCAATTAATTTCCATTCTTATCTGTCATACCCTTGTGGCTTTTTAATCTGTTCAACATGGATTTACAGTCTTTTGCTAAATTCATCTGTTCTTATTGGTATAGGAAGGTCAATTTCTGTCTTCTTTGTGCTATAAGTGGAATCAAGTAGGTTCTGCTAAAAGATAATTAAATAGTAAATGTCTTTGGGTTTTTGCTGTTATTAACAAGCCTGTCAACTTCAACAGATATTCTTAGAGTTTTTTTTTTTCTTCTTATTTTAATCTTTGTTGTTAAATTTGTATATTCTTTAATGGAAGGAACATGGTCTTTATTATACTGTAATTTAAAAATATAAAGGTTTACAGAAGGCAACATGATTCTCCATTGGACATCTTTCTCCATGCACTATGAAAAGTATAAGTTTTGCCATTCTTTGAGAAACGAGTTTATTGTGTTTGCTGGTAATAACTGCTAAAGTGGTTACCCATAAATAAATGAGTGATCTTGTGGCCCCAGAGGTCCAATAAACCCTTCAAGTTGGGTTTACATCAAATATTCTCACACCATTCCCTCTTCAGTTATGTCATACTTCATTACATCACATCATCTATACCTCGTGCAATTAATTTCCATACTTATCTGTCATACCCTTGTGGCTTTTTAATCTGTTCAACATGGATTTACAGTCTTTTGCTAAATTCATCTGTTCTTATTGGTATAGGAAGGTCAATTTCTGTCTTCTTTGTGCTATAAGTGGAATCAAGTAGGTTCTGCTAAAAGATAATTAAATAGTAAATGTCTTTGGGTTTTTGCTGTTATTAACAAGCCTGTCAACTTCAACAGATATTCTTAGAGTTTTTTTTTTCTTCTTCTTTTAATCTTTGTTGTTAAATTTGTATATTCTTTAATGGAAGGAACATGGTCTTTATTATACTGTAATTTAAAAATATAAAGGTTTACAGAAGGCAACATGATTCTCCATTGGACATCTTTCTCCATGCACTATGAAAAGTATAAGTTTTGCCATTCTTTGAGAAACGAGTTTATTGTGTTTGCTGGTAACATCTTGACATATTATCATTGCTTCCATATTCTTTTTTTAATGTAAATAATGCTTGATATCAATTACTTAATTTTCATTTTACTTTGATCTGCCAGATTTTCTTGGATATGGCTGTGCTGGTTGAGTCACAAGGAGACATGCTTGATAACATTGAAACTCAGGTTTGGTGTTTCTTCTTACACTTGTGCTTATTGGACATGTCATATATTGTATAAAGATGTAATTGCTACTCATGGAAGAGTTAAGAGTACAATTTATTGACTGTTTGTTCCATGCAAGGTCTTTGGGGATGGGAGTTTCAACAAGCAGGTCCTTTATTGCTTCTTACTGTTTATTTAACTCTTTTGCATGATACATTACACCCTTGTTGGGAAAGTGTGTTGTCAGCACAGGAAATGGAAACATTTCTGGTAGAGGTAGAAATGGAAGAAACTTGTATTGGCTAACCTTGAGGTAGTTCCAGAAATGATTGAATGTGGGGCAATGCTTAGTAATAACCTATTTGTTTTTTCACCAGAAGAGGGTCCAAATTCCAATTTGTTAATCTCTCATAAAATCTTATTTTCTGAGACAATCCAGCGATGAACCCAATCTTCATGTTTCGGTGTTTTTTAAGGTTGCTTTGACATCTCCTTCACAGTCCTATTGTGTTGTGGGATTTAATTTGGCATCTTTGGTTTTGTTTATCTCTCAATCCTCTTAGTTATTATTATCTGCTTGAATAAAAGCATACTTTTTGATCATGCAAGCTTTGACATGGTATGATCTATTCTTCTCTGAATGTTGTATGCATGAATACCTGTTTCTCGAAGTTGAAGGGTCTGCATATCTGCCTAGTGTCCTTGTTTCCAACTTACAAACTGGTCAAAGCTGTTTGAATAAGTGAGAGCAGTAGGTTGTCTTTCATACAGGTGTAAATTAAGTATTGAAATGTGTAACCATGTAAACCATGACAAGTGTATGCATATATGGTTCTCTTGTTAATGAACCTATGCTTGAATAATGCGGAGTCAAAATGTCTTCTTTGTTGGGTAACTGTCGGACAACCATACATCATATCCAGAGGAACCTTTTAACAGGTGAGTAACTAGCTTTTCTGGTAGAGAAGCACACGAAAGTATCATTCTGGCTCAGCTTTCATAACTTTTACTGGATGTGTTTGATGTGAATCTCGAATTTGTGTATTATGTTTGTTTTGTGTGCAAAAGTTACATTTTGTCATATTTCCCTGCATTTGTCAAGAGAATGTAGGCAGATTACCATTGCTCAATTTATGTGAACTCTTAAACTGTCACCCATCCCATACATTGAAGGGTCTTATGAGGGTTGGTCCTGAAATGGAAACCTTGAGTTTGAAGGGTTGGAAAATTTGAACCCCAGCTAGAAAGGTTGGTACTGAAAGGTAAGGCTTGAGTTAGAAGTGTTGGGATTAACCTTATTGCTATGAGAAGGTGATGAATGGAATGGATAATGAACAAAGTTACTAGTGCTTGCTTGTAGCTGTTTGGATGGAACAAAATTTCCTTCTTGGATTCATTGAGCTGTTTAGGGCCAACATTTTCAATAGAAAAATAGAAGTCTAATCCAAATGATGAAATTGCGTAGCAGTGCTTTTCCACACAAGTGGAGAAAAGCTAGCTTATTGGTAGAGTATAGCAGTGCTAAGGTTGAGGTTAGGAGCCAGAAGTCAAAGAGGGAGTGAATAGGCTATGAACACATCTAACCCCTAGTATTATGCTATTTATAGTAGCCATGTTTTAGTGTGACTATCCATCCAAATCTGGACTAAACATGGTGTAACCAACCTTCAGGCTGACACATCATTGGAAATATAATTCCCATATGCATAGTGGAAAAATTATGAGTCTTGGATTCAACTCCTGAATGTAGTTGATTGAGCCAGGGATTGTCTACAAACCTTAGCTATTCTTTGGATCCTTGTACAAGCTTTCATACAATGCAGAAGCAATAGGATAAGCCCAGAGAAATGTGTTTTGGACGAGATATTAGATGCTTACCAAAAAGTGGAGAATTGCACATAAGAAAATGGATGATCCTCATTAATCAACTCCCACCAATCGAAGTTTTGTGCTTCTTGATGGTGTAAGTCTTATTTGATGAACTGGTTCTTGCAACAAATATGATTGCAGATAAATTTAGTTTCACATATTTATTGATTCTGTAACTCATTCGTTTTCATTTATTAATAAATTTAAACATACATGTATCGATACTATAATGAGTAGTGTGGATGAATAAAGTAATAGAACTTCATCCACAACCTTCCCCTCTAGTTTCCCTATTCAAGTTTTACCATAACTCCCATTCCCCATGAAGAGGGGCTCTACATAAACAAATCCGAAGTTATTCTAATACTAACATACCTTCTGGAATAGTTGAAGCATAAAAGCAAGGTGTAACACTCAATGGATCATGCTTATGGTTGACAATGCCATTGTAGAAGTTTCAGAGTGTTGTTTAAAGTATTAAAATCTTTCTTTGGATGATAAATAACTTTTTTATTGTCTTTTTGTACTCATGCTAAATAAAGCACATGTAGTTCAAGTTTTGTGCTAAACACATTAGTAAATGTGAATTTACTAAAGTTACAAGGTTGGAAGTGACAACGAGACAAATCTAATCAAGAAGAAATAAAGGAATAACAATCACAACTCCATACATACATAGAATTGCAGGAATTGTCATGAAGCTCTTAGTCTATTTATAGTATGTGAAATAATGTACATGCAATCGACAAAGATGGTGGTGGGATGTGTAGTATTCAATGCTATTGTCTCCATTTGTGATAGTAATTAAAACTTGGGGCTCTTTATACACAGTCAACATAGATAGCAGTTTGTGAACACAATTCACCCAACTTAGGACTTCCTAGTTAGGGCTTCCAAAGGATGTCTTGTAGTATCAATCTTGTGATTGAACTCATGACCCACTTATAAAGTAATAAAGTACAACATACTATGAAATATTTACTCCATTGGCCACATGTTTTTCACTAAAGTCAAAATAGACCATAAGACAAAATATATCCAAGCAACCAACTTGGGGCTAGCATCCACTCTAAAATAAATTGATTTCTTTTTACTATCAATAATGAGCCCTGTGATAGTACACATTGACTAGTCATGAGGTGAGGGGTTACGTGCCCATTTACCTTTCATTTGTCTAAATATGTTACTACTATTTTTATAACATTGCCACCCTCTTAAGTAATGATTTGTCCTCAAATAATAGTAAATAGGATTCTCTTTAACTGAGCATGTTTCCGTGTTGTAATAAAGGTTGTTTGGTTTTAGAGGTTTAACTTCATTCTTGCTTTGAGTGTTGATGAGGTCCCTTTGTAATGTTTGCATCATATTTTGAAGTCTTTTGACTTGGTTGTTTAACATAAAACCTTGTTGCTTCTTGGTAACACATTTTCCCCTTTTTTGTTGTTGTATGTGCTCCTATGTCCCTTGCATTTTTTCTTTAGTTGCAATATATTCTTCTTGAGAGTGGAACCTTCCACACCATATAATTTATAATGTTGACCTTGCTAAGTAAACTCCATGAACTCTTCTTCAAGATCTGTGGTATAAGTGCTCAACTGCATCAACCATTTTGCACCTAGCACCATATCAATTTCTTTGAGCAATTGAGGATAGACTTCTTTTTGTAGCTCTAGTTCTTGTATTTGCATTTGAATTTATGACATCTTCCAACTTCTTTGACGTTTTTTTTTCTATTGGTGATTGTAATGTTAAAGTCCTTGGTGGTGTACTGAAAAAGGTTTAGTATCCTATTAGTATCAGAATCTATTAGTATCATTACATTTCTGGAATCTATTAGTATTGTTATATTGTTATATTTCTATCTTTTATCATTATGTCTCCTTTAAGCTTTAGGGTCTTAGGTTGTGATCTCCCTGTCATGGTTGCTAGTGGAACCATGGGCTTGCTTTCTTTTCTTCTTGGAACCTAGTTCTTATCAACCTTTTTGAGATGTGGAAGAATGTATTTTCCAATTGGTTGTATTTTGTCTTCTACACTTATATTTTGTTGGGTGCATGAGATTGAAGCTAATGATATTTTTGGTGGAGCTTTGTTCTCGATTGTCGATATTTAGATTTTGAATATATCGGGTTGAATTTTCATATTGTGACCTATTTCATGAACTATGGTCAATGAGTTTATACTTTTGGGTGGATTTTTGTAGGTTTTGGGTTCAAAATTATACCCACTAGTAATTTTGTTTGGTGAGTTTGAAATTCCTACTTCATTTTTGTCCTCTATTTTACAATGTTGCGAACATCGGCATCGGGATAAAATCAGCAAGGGTCGGGAAAACCAAAAAATCCGGAAAATTGGGAAAATATCGGCAAACATCGGCTAGGCCAAAAAATCGTGATTTTGAGATAAAATCGGGATGTTATCGAGATGTTCGCAACACTGCTATTTTCCAATATTGGTAGTGACTTGTCCCCATGTTATGTCTTGGAATTCATCTCCAATCGCTTTTGCAACAAATATCCCCTTTTTTTCCCATTTTCTTAAATTCCATGTATAATTTTCATGGTGTTATTGGCTTCATCTTTGTGATAATGGGAATCTACTTGCGATTCATCATTATTACTCGTTATAGCCCATTTCAATGTAATCTTACCTTATACCATGTATATAAGGCTTGATGTTAATGTCTTTTATAAATTTACTTCTATAAGCTATGTTAAAAATTATAATATAGTGACTTTTATACCAAAATTGACCTTACCATATAATTCCAATGTAAAATTTGAAAAGTAAAATTTAGAGAACTGTATGGAAATTACATGGTGGAAAATAAAGGCAGCTCAATAAAGGAGGATTGAAATACTATGTAATTTACAACAAAATAGCAACGGATCATATGGTGATAAGTACAGAATTTGGCGGCTGTACAATGCAAGAAGGGTGCATGAAACTACGGACAAGTCAAATTGCAGAGTATGACAGACTGTATTATTGGTTGTGTCTGGAGCAGTGGCAACAATATGGAACACCAGTTGGGGGTCTGGAATTAACATATAGGGTGTTGGTTTGATACTAGGTTGTCATTTTACCAATAGGGGAGATTGGTATATTAGTTATATTATTAATGAATCTTTTAATCATAGTGGTTTTTGGTGGTGGGGAGGAATATGGGGTAGAAGTAAAAAGACATGTGCCCCCTCCCTCGAAGTATTCTTCTCTTCCAACTTCTTTTGTGTTCTTAGCTTCTTTGTGTGTTCGGTTTTTGTAATAGATGGAAGGTGAATGGAAAATTGAAGAGTGTAATCAAAAGTTTCAAAGGATAGAAAGTAGTAAGAAGAAACTAGTAACAGAAAGAAGAGAGGAGCCAAAGGCAAAACGATGGGAAACCAGAGGGACAATGAAGGAAGCTAAGATAAAAGTTTCAAGAATTCAAAGAAGTTGAATCAACTTAACCTTCTACAAAACCTGCAATACCAATGAACACTCCTAAAATGAATGTCAGCACAACTAAAGGAACAAAGGGAAATCCTTGTGGAATTGATGGCACCAGGAAAATAATTAGAAGCCTTATGGAAACAAGGAGAAATAATGAAGTCAGCACAAAAGAATAGTAATATTGTCATATAATCCTAGTTGGAGGGAGAGAAGCATGTCTGAATGCCATGTCGTATGTCGGGGGCATGCAACACAAAATAGTATCTTTTCAATCTCCAAAATTCATTGAATGTGTGAAATAGGAAGTCATGAGACAATGAAATATACAAGGATAAAGGAAATATTTGAAAAGAATAGCAATATGATCCAAGGAACAATGGAACTAGAGTAGAAGGAACACTTTGCTGTAACTAGAGTGAGAGACCAATCTGATGGGTATGGAGGTAAAGAAATCTTATGAAGGAAAGCAAGATGATGGCATGGACTTTGCCTTCCATAAGGATGTCTTTTACGAAGCCTTTAACACAATCATAGATAGAAAAATATTGGAAAGGAAGAGACTTAGAAGGGATTGAAGTAACTTGGACTCAAGCAAAGAGATTAAAAGGGTAAGGAACTAATAGCTTACTACTCTTGGCTCGAGAGATATTCAAGGGGAAAAAGGTTGAGGAACTAATAGATTAGCTACTAGACTTGGCTTGATATAAACAATGATTGAAAAAGTATATGAAATCCTTGGCTATTTAATGAATGCCAATAAAGATGAAGGTAATGTAGAAAAGCTATGTAAAAACAATGTCTTTTTTAGTAAAGATTTATATGTTTGTCCATTAGTGATTGGGAATAAAGTTCCCAATGTAGTAGTAGATCATAGACGTTATTTCTATAGTCTATTGGAAAGAAGTGTTGGGTAAATCACCCTTAACACCTAGTAATATCTCCAGAAGGGTGGTTGACCATATTACTTGTGAGCCCATATGTAAATTGACAACAATAAGGACAAATTGCTATGGGATCAAGATTGCGAGTAACATTTAAAGTCCCAAGGCTGCCAAAAGAACCTTATCAGATGCTTTTTGGGAGACCTTGGATACATGCGATTGGAGGAACTATATTTTCCAACAAGGAAGCATTGATTTTTAGAAAACATAGAAGAGAGGTCATAGTTTTATTGGACAAGAGTAAGAAGGTAGTGGACATCAAACAAAAGCTACAAATAGAGATGACCCATTGTGACTAAACCCTAATATGGACCATATGTATGTGATGGCAAAGGATGAAGAACCAGAACTTGATGAACATGACATCTCACTAGGAGAAGACTTTGGTGAAGTATTAGAAGAAAGGGAAAATGAGAACCATAAGATTTATCCATGGTATGTCAAAAATATATGCAAAATTCACGTTGAGAAAACTATTCCCATGAGAGAATATGAAGACGTCAAGACTTGATGAAACACACACAAAGATTTGAGGAAAGTTCTTCATAGGTGAGTAAAATATCAAAGAATTTCCAATTACCGTTGCAATGGTAACCTTCCAATAGTGGATTGTCCATTATATTACACAACATAAATTAACATGGGATAAGATTAAAGCACTTTTCTAATGTAGGTTTTAGAAAATCAAAGGAGAAAAATATTGTGGATATTATGGAGTAGTGAGATTGGGTCACTCGAAGATGCTAATAAATATAAAACAACATCAAGAACTATATTTTCGAATGCCATAGGGAACAACAGTACACATCCTTGAGGGACTAATTGATTGGTTTTCCTACAAGTGGTATTTACATTAAGCGAGGTTGAGGGAAATCAAAGATAATAAGATTGGAACAAATCTTGTTGGTAGTTTAAGCAAAAACCTAGTCAAAGGACTTACTTATTAAGACACCACATTGAAAGAGTTTGGAAGAAAATGCACAAGCTTGCAAGAGAGGTTCAAGTTGTTAGCACAAGAAAAAGATCACCTATTTGATAGAACTATACCAAGGAACAATTTGATGACAGGGAAATTAATGAGGAACCAACAAACCAACAGAAACTACTTGAAGCTGGGGGGTAAAATAAAGAAGATTAACATTATCAAGGAGGGAGAAGAAGGAAAGTGCCTGGAAATACATGAATGATAGAGTGATAGCAGGAGAAATATTATTATTCAAAATTTTTTTGATGTTTTTGCTTACATCGGCCATAATTTTAAAGGTATACAAAAGGGAGAACTAAGGATAGAATATGACCTGATGCAAAACTAGTGAGGCAAAGGCCTTACAATATGCATCCCATATACAAATCCAAAGTACAAGAACTTTGAGCACTGCTAGATGCAGGGGTTATTTATCCAATCAAGGAAAGTGAAGGGGTTGTGGGCCTGTTGCCAAGAAGAAGAATGGTAAAGCTCATAATTTTTGTGGACCATACAAAATTGAATTAGGTAACAATCAAAGGTCCTTTTCCAATCCCTTCTACAGAGTAGATATTAGGTGTAACAACTAAAGAGATGCATTAGATGGGTATTCATGGTTATAATCAAGTGTCTATGATGGAAAAGGACCAACACCTCATCACTTTTGCAATTAGTGGGGAGTGCATGCATGCAAAAAGGATTTCTTTTGGTCTGGATAATCCACCGACATGCTTGTCCAAGAAAATCATGGAAATTTTCAAGAATTTTATTCCTAATTTTATTCAAGATGGTTGGGTGTTAATTGGGTCTAGCTTGGGTGGTTAAGAGGTTCATTTACTGCTTGATTTGTTTTCCTTTTGTGGGATGATTGTGGCTGGCAAGGTGCCAACAGTCTCCCTATTGTTTAAGTGCTTGAGGGTGGGATGAGATGTTCCATGTAAAAATTAAAAGATGATTGGGCATTATTTGCTTGCCTAAATTTCTATATCGTAGTCCTGAGAGATGCTTGGCAGCTGTAGAGAAACAAGAGTATCCATGAATCCATAAAAATGGCAAATTTCTCAGCCCTTTTGAAAATCTCACCAGTGATGTGCAACCACATTGCATGAAGCAGGCATAATTCCTCTGAAACCATGAAGGCTGAGAAGAAGACAGAGCACATATGTGCTTCCATACCCACAAATTTCAGATCTTGCAGACTTGACAGAGGGCAAAAAAACTAACAGAATATACCCTAGCATGTCCATATTGGTACTTGCAAAAATGCTGGTAAATAACTCTTGTACGATTCTCTAGGACTTATAGAAAACACTGCTGACGTTAGGGCACTTTGTGACATTCATGAAAACCAGAAGAAATGCAGACATAATCTATCATATGTTGGGGCAAATAAGACTGTGCCTTTAAATCTTTGTATGTACAAGTGATTGTATGATGGGATGATTGTGGCTGGCAAGGTGCCAACAGTCTCCCTATTGTTTAAGTGCTTGAGGGTGGGATGAGATGTTCCATGTAAAAATTAAAAGATGATTGGGCATTATTTGCTTGCCTAAATTTCTATATCGTAGTCCTGAGAGATGCTTGGCAGCTGTAGAGAAACAAGAGTATCCATGAATCCATAAAAATGGCAAATTTCTCAGCCCTTTTGAAAATCTCACCAGTGATGTGCAACCACATTGCATGAAGCAGGCATAATTCCTCTGAAACCATGAAGGCTGAGAAGAAGACAGAGCACATATGTGCTTCCATACCCACAAATTTCAGATCTTGCAGACTTGACAGAGGGCAAAAAAACTAACAGAATATACCCTAGCATGTCCATATTGGTACTTGCAAAAATGCTGGTAAATAACTCTTGTACGATTCTCTAGGACTTATAGAAAACACTGCTGACGTTAGGGCACTTTGTGACATTCATGAAAACCAGAAGAAATGCAGACATAATCTATCATATGTTGGGGCAAATAAGACTGTGCCTTTAAATCTTTGTATGTACAAGTGATTGTATGATGGCAGAGTTCGCATATATTTTGGTACATATGTATAAATGTCAAGCCTGGGATGAGACAATTTTCTTGGTCACAAAAATCAAAATAGTGTATTTATCCCAAATCAGAAGACTTGCAACAAACTCTTTCAGTTTACTCCACAGTCTGTTTTACCGTAAAACCATATGTGGTCATCACATCAACAGATTTTGTAGTTATCTTATATTTGTAGAATTTTAAATTGTTGTTTTAAGGGGTTGTTTGGAGGTGAAATTTTTCTTAAATAGCATTTCCATGTTGGGAAGTATGTTAGGGCCTTTAACACTCCAATAATATCTAAGTTAGGATTTCTAAACAATTTGTGTAAGTCACTTCTTGTTTTTGACATGGTGCTGATGTAATTTTAATACTTTCATGTTATCGTTAGGGTTTAGGTGGTTTATTAAACCACCTTAACAAATTAGGGATGCTATAAATATATATTGTGAGATATTATACATATTTAAGAGGTGTACCGTAACAATGTTAATACTGAAGGCTTATTTTTCTCTCTCCACAATTGTGATTGGTAAATGGGTGCACCCTAAATGTGCTCCAATAGACTTTTTCGAGTGATGAGCTTGCTTGGCATTTGATCCGCTACTTTCTTTGCTGTTCTCTTCACATGGTGGCATTTGATGCTTGCAAAACCTTAGGCTGCCTCTTTTAACAAGTTTAATTAGTTGTCTAACTTCAAGTCCAGCTGCAGATTCCTCTTGCACCATGTTAATGATTATTTATCAATCTTCCTTTGTTACTATATTCCTTTTTCCATGTTTTGATCAGTTTTTATATTCTTTCAATCAAGGATTTTGCTTCCACCTGGCTATTGGTGTTTATATTTTTATTATTTGTGTACATTTTTATGATAGGGCCTTTGTAGTCTCTTAACATCTCGAATGATCTTCTTTTTGCCTTCCTTTGATTACCCTTGTCGTTTAATCATGGTTTTGTTTTATTTGATCTTCTATAGGAGATTTCCGACATTCCTGGAGTGAAATTGTTAGCTGTCTTTCATTGGTAATAGAGTTATGTTCTCTTAAATAAGATTTTGTGATTAAACAATAAGCTCTGGTATATGGCCTGGAAGGGGACAAATTTGGAACAATGACTAATCCTATGTTACAGAAAATTGTTACTCCAGTAATGCAGATGACTGTTTTGACAATCTGTTCTGATGACGATGAATGGTTATGGTAGACTTGTTATTTTACCCAACATAGAATAGAAAAATAGCCTAGAGGCTAGAAGGTATGATTTTTTTGAGGATGTTACTGTGCATTGCTGGTGTTGCGTAACTGACCTATCTAGGGTAAACACTTAGGTGGGGCTGCAAGGCAGTGATGTCTAGTTTGTTTTAGCTGAATTTGCCACCAAATAAATTCAAGGCCTGAGATTTCAATTGCTTCTGTTTGGGAACAAAATTTTCAGGGGTGAGCTTCCACCAAATAGATATATATTTTTCCTTCGAATATGTTCTGTTCCACCCTCAAGCCCATGAGCATGGATGAGATTGCTGGTACCTTGCCAGCCCCATCAACAACTAGCTCATCAAGAGCCAATATGTCACAAGCAGGATTTTTTGAGGATGTTATTGTGCATTGCTGGGGTTGCCGTAACTGACCTATCTAGGGAGAACACTTAAGTAGGGCTGCAAGGCAGTGATGTTTGAGTTAGTTTTAGCTGAATTTGCCCCCTCATAAAGGCGAGGCCTGGGATTTCAATTGGTTCTGTTTTGGAACAAAATTTTCAGGGGTCAGCTTCTTTTTTTGCATTAGACATTTCTACCACATTGAATAATTTTTTTTTCCTTAGAATATATTCTGTTCCACCCTCAAGCCCATGAGCATGGATGAGATTGCTAGTGCCTTGCCAGCCCCATCAACAATGATCTCATAAAGAACTAACATATCACAAGCAAGATTTGAACCTGGCTGGAGAGGATAACAGTCCTCTTGACCACCCAAGCTAGACCCATTTGAAAGGCCACATTGAATATATGAAAGCATGTCAGTGATAGTCAGATTATCCATACGAATTTTGTGGATCAGAAACTGTCACATGCATTGGCATGCTAATTTGCTTTGTTAATTATGCTCGATATAATGTCTACAAATTGTTTTGCTGATATAGGATCTGCTATGCAATGGCTTTCTTCAGGTTTCAAATGCTGTGGACCATGTGCAATCAGGGACTGTTGCTCTTCAAAAGGCCAAGACTCTACAGCGGAATTCAAGGAAGTGGATGTGCATTGCCATCATAATTCTTTTAATAATTGTAGCTGTAATTGTTGTTGGAGTTGTTAAACCATGGCAAACCAAACAATCTTAATAAGTTAAGTTTGGAGAACTAGTTTGGTTTTCTTGAAAATCTATGTTGTTATTTCTAATTCATGTCTGGTGTCATGGACAACTTCATCCAAACTTGTAAGCAATCTCTTCATCCTATTTGAAAAGTGCTTAGAATATCCTAGTTTAGATTTTGCCAGTCATGCCAGAAACCATTTATCCTTGTGGGTTGTTTCATTCAGTTGTTATTGTAGCTTAGCTGATGAAGTTACCTTTCACAAGGAACTTCAAGAAAACTATGTAATGTACTCTTTTGTTGCATTTCCCACATTATATCTATTTTCAAGAAGACATTCGTTCTGAAATCTACAGTGGAATGCTAATAAAGTGCAGCAATCAAGTATGCAGTCACTATTGTATTTTTCTGGTCAAACAATTGCATTGTAACTATAAAATGCCACTTAAATAAACATTTCTAATGCACGCTATTATGATGGCAACTTTAAAAGTTTCAATTTGTCTCATATTATTTTAAGAACCATCAGATTAAACGTCTCTTCAGCTCTAAAATATCTAGTTGATGTCGTTTCATACTTATTGTTTTACTTACATTATATATCTTTATTAATTTCGAAATATCAAATAAAATGATAGTAAAATTGTAGAAATTAAGTGTTCAGTCATTGTACTTGTATTTTTCTAGTCAAACAATTGAATTGCAATTATAAAATGCTATGTAAGAGAACGGTTCTAACAAACACTATTATGAAGCTTCAGTTTTTCTCCTGATGGCCTTATTTTATCTTAAGAACCATAAGTTTAGACAGCTCTTCAATGTCAACAGTTTCAATGTCCTTCCATACTTATCTTTTCACTTGCAAATTGCAACATATATATTTGTTATTCAAAGTCTTTGCAATCTGCCTCAGCCATACCCGTGGATAATCAAGTATAGAGGTGGAGAACACAAAATTCCAACTAATGTTTTATGACCAGGAGTTGACAAATTATAAACTTATAAAGATATATATTGCCAATGCTTTTTTTTTTTTGTTTTTTTGTTTTGGGAAAAAGGCGGGGAGGGGGGGTGGGGGCGGCTGGCCCGAGTAGTGACAAATTTATAAAGATATATATTGCCAATGCTTTTTTTTGGGGGCTGGGTGGTGGTGGTTAATGTGAAACAATTTTTTTTTTGGGAGGGGGGTGGATGGTGGTTAATGTGAAACATTTTTAACTGATGTATTTCTAGTGAACATTCAATGTCAGGGCATAATAAAGTGTTAGCAGTGAGGGATACTTTTATAAATTTAGATAAAATAAGTAAATGGATAATTGAAATATGAAAAATATTACAAGTAAACGTTGTTAAAAATTTTGATTGAAGAATAAAGTGAGGGAAAAGGGAAAAATGTTAATTAGCTAATGTTCATTTTTTTTGAAGAAAATAACAAACGTCAATGAAAGATCACTTGGATGGGGATGTGACATCCCACACGTGGTGTGTGTCCATCGCTCTGATCAACTTGCTAACCCTATCGTTGCAACAAGCAGTTGGAGTTGTGTCTCTTGGTGCAAAGGAGAGGAGAATGATGGGTGGGAATGTGACATGCCATGCATGGTGTGCGTTCATTTCTTTGGTAAACTTGCCATCCCTATCATTGCAACAACCGGTTGGAGTGGTGTCTGGTGCAAAGGAGAGGGGAATGATGGGGAGGAGTGGGAGTTCCCCCTTGGTCAGGATTGATGTTTTGATGATGCATGAAGCAAATGGAGGGGGTAAGGTTGATCGTTAAAGGGATGATCATTGATTGACAAAATCATTAAAATTTCAGATAGAACCTAAACAAAAATCGTTGATCGTTGATGGGATGTGTAATGTCCCCTTCAAATTGATTACCCAAGGTGGGGTATGAAGTAACCTATTTAACCCCATAGGTTATAGCCATTAAAGGGGGAACCCATTATTTGATGTTTCGTAGGTAACGTTAGATGAAGTGGGGTAAGTGAAGGGAAACTTGCATTAAAAGTCAAATTTGGGGCAAATGGAGGGAAACTTGTTAATCACTCAAAATTGAGTTGAGGAGGGTAGCCCCAAAGAGAATCTATGAAAAGGACAGGAGATTCATTTGATCATCATGGATTGTGGTTCTTTTTGATTTTTGAGCTGAGGCTCTTGGAGGGTTTAAATATCTCCTTTCTCTGATTTGTATTTGTGGTGAAAGATTCCACCCTAGCCATTCCACCTTTCTATTTACTCTGTTTAGCATAAATTCTGAGGCAGAATTCGTCCAATTTGTGGCAAAACAAGGGTTCTGAGGTAGCAAATTTTGGTAGTGAGGGTTCTAGGGCATTATCTGGGCAGCGGATCACCCCTGAGACATTATTGGAGGCAATCTGCGTTAACACATTATTTCTGTGGCATGATCTGGGCAGTGGATCACCCCTCTGACGTTATCTAATGCAATCTGTGGCATGATCTGGGCAGCGAATCACCCCGTGACATTATCTAAGGCAAATCTGTGGCATCACACGAATTATGAGTCATAACCGAGGCAACAATCGACCTATGAAGCTATTCTTAGACATCGAGGTCCCTCTGAGGCTCTGTTGATGACCACAGATCATCTCTGAGGTGTCAATTGTGGTAGCGAATCCCTTTTGAGGAGTCAATTGTGGCAGCGGATCCTTTCTGAGGTGTCAATTGTGGCAGTGGATCCTCCGTAAGGTCTGGTCTGGTCAGTGGGGTATCTCTTAGGGCCAGAATTTTTCTCTGTGAGGCAGCGAAACGGTGTATCTGAGGTAGTGAAGGAATGAGGGATCCCTTCCTTGTAGCAGCAAAATTGGGAGCATCCCAGCAGAGGTGGTGAGGGTGCATTACGGCTGCGGGAGAACCCTTACAGGACTGTATAGGTTCCTTGTGGCAGTAAGGGTCTAGTTGCTATTCTGGAGGTTGCAAGTAGCAAGAATATGAGGTCTGCAAGGAATAGGAGGAGCCAGCTGAGTGGGACCAAAACAAAGAGGGCAAATACATCTCGGGCAGCCAACAAGACCAAATCAGAGGCAACTAAGTGACCAAGGGTGCCAAAACCACTACTGGATGTAAGGTCAGAACAATAGTATAGGGATAGTAGGGTCTGTTGATGCAATTCGAATTAGAGTGTCTTATAGGGAGGACTATGGATTTGTGACCTACTGTTGAATTGGTTTTATTTGTATTTGTATGAGTTGTTGGTTGAATTACTTGTTTACACTGTTTGTGCATCAATATTATCTGTCTTCAAAATTGAATGAATACTGTAATATTAGTTAGAATACAGATTTTGTCATGTGTTCTTTTTCAACCCTAACGGTAATTTTCCACATGGGACCATCAACGTTCAACATTTTATTGTGAGTACTAAGAAATAATACAAATTTATTTGTCGACGTCAATGAAACCTCCACTAAAACTTTGAAAAGACATTTTGGTTGTCCATTTAGGAAAAACGAAATAAGATCCCATCTGTTTGTTATGCCACATGGATTGTGCCTGTATCATATACAATGCATGTTAGTAATCACATAAACCTCGCGTTGCAAACTTTGTACATGTTGTCATCCTCGTCACCAACCACATCATTCCTTCGTACCGTGCACGTCATCCTCATTACCAACCACATCATTCCTTCGTACCGTGCACGTCCAATGTATGGATGTAATTTTTGACTCGAAACTTTACCTTGAACGTCGACAATTATTTATGGGCAAAGTGTTTCACATTGTTACAATCAAGCGTCATGAAATCCACCTAAGACTGATGGGAGAAGTAAAGTGCACCAAGCCCTACAGGGAATATCCCTAAAAAAGAAAGCCATTGCAATTCACTCCACACCGAAAGATGTAAAATGCTAACTATTCTCTTGAATGCCGATGGACATGAAAGCACACAAACAACATTTTCGAATCCACCAAAGATCGAGCTTTGATGTCCAATACACAACAGATCAACGATTAATGGCAACTTGAACCTACACATTTGCACTTAAACTACATGATTCTGAATTACAGCCATCATGATAATTTATGACTATTATGCAAACTCTAGTTTGGCTTTTGCACAACAAATGTAGTTATACAAGCGGTAACTGTCGGTTTTAAGAACCTAGGCATTAAAGAACCATAATACTGGTCTTTGTGAACAAATTGCCTAATTATTGTTTCTAGCTTCAAGTAGAGGCCCCCAATCTCTAGTTTGCTAATAGCGGTATGTTCGAAATTTTTTGCCCCTTTCTACTGCATGATTATTCTGTTAAATTTGAAGGCAAATTATGCATAGGCTAGACGGTCGCAGTTAAAATTCCTTCAAGAAAGACCACCATTCGCAAGTCACCGAAGAAGTCACAAGTAACAGGCAAAGCACTGAAGGAAACGTTTGAAGGAGAGACTCAGTCGATGAAAGGACCAGAATCGGTTATTCATCTTCCCCTAAGAAAATTGACCACACAAGTATGGGCATATGGCGATACAGAGCCGAACATTGGTTCAACCATTCAGATACCAGGATGGAATGACTTGTTTGTCAAAATCAAAGATCAAGATACCCAGAATCGACACTACACAGTGAGTCGGACCTATGAATAATAAATGACCAGGTTTTGAACTTCCTCAAATGCTCTAGGTTTCAGTTAGCCGTAGCGAGAGCACCTATTTTCCCTTTGCATGGAGGCAGTGGAGTGGATTATCAAACACACTAATTGTGAAACACGTGCAATTGGGAATAAAAAGGGGTGAGTGCATGGAAAATTTCTTGCCTGTGGGAGTAGCTGGATATAAATTTCAAGAACCATGTTGAGGAGATGTTAAATAAATTTCAAGAATCATGTTAGAGGAGCTGTTAAACAAAGTCTATCATTTGCGCAATGAGGAGCTGTTAAACAAAGACTTTGTTGTGGATTTCTATCATAAATATGGTGTCATAGCCGACTGGTGGAAAGAGGACGAGATTCTTCCACGAGTTTGGAGGTGGATACCTCATCGCTAATATAAGTGAGCTTTACAACAAAGTTACTAACTTAATTAAAGGGAGCTTTACAATAAAGTTACAAACTTAATTGAGGATGATTGAAGTTGCATCAAATCATGATTTTCAGGTTAATTATGAAAAGTGGTGATCTAACATTATTATTCTTTTTTTTTTTTTGTGTTTCGGTTCAGGTTAAAAAATACAACATTAAAATTTCTATTTTTTTTTTTTGGGTCCAGGCAACATTAAAAATCAGATATCATGATTACAAAAACATAAAAACCATGTTGAAATGCAAAAATTGTGATGCAATATCCATTTAAAAAAAATAAAAATAAAATTCAAACATTTTTCAATTACGACATTAAAGCAGTGTTGTTAAAATTGCGATAATATCGCGATATTATCGCTTTATCGCGATTTTTTCCCGAAGTTGATATTATCGCCGAGGGTCAGGGCATCACGGTTTTATAAGGGATGTTAAATGTTCAAAATGCAAATTTTTTGAAAGAAACAAATAATTTTTGAGTGGAGCAGTTTAATGATCAAGTCTAGGCCCTAGTATTGGTATGTTATTCATGGTAATGTTAAATTCTTAAAATAAAAGTGACATTCTCCTTAATCTTCATTTTCATCATTTTACTTAATTTTTAACATTACCATGAAATGAATCAGGATGTTTGAGAATGGTTCCGGCCTCATTGGATTTGATATGGAGAAAGTAGAATTTTAGATTTCATTCAAAATCCAACAGACTTACCAGTTTTTCAGGATTTCAGGATTGGGAGATTGTAATGTTTAGAGGTGACACCCCCTGCCCCGGCTACCCCTGCCACCAGTAGAGGACGTGGTCTATCTCCTATAGCTCCTACTTCTAGTTCTTCAGCTTTTAGAGCACAACAGAGTCCACTGCGAACTCCACCAGCACCAACATCTACATCTAGAGGGAAAGGGAACGCTGTGGCATTTTCTCGCAACAGGGGCAGAGGAAATCAATAGGATTAGACTTTAGTTATTTTATTGTATATGACATTATGACATGATGAGATACATTATTACATTTTTTGTTGATATTTTGAGGCTGAGTTGGGACTCGGGGTCAAGACTTACTATGCAGAAGATGATTCAATGTTATGTGTGATTTTAGCACTAGAAATGATATTAAACATCTTATATTTTAGTTCTTTTATCATATTTATGTGTCAATGTATTTATTTTATGTTGTAGATGGTTTAGATATTAAAAAAATTGAAAAAAAAAAGAATATTTTTGTACCAAACGATTATTTCTTGATTATTTCCGATTATTTCTTGATAATTATGATTTTTTCTGATTTTTTCCTCGCGCCGATATTATCTCGATAACGATTAATCCAACATTGCATTAAAGAACAAATATCATGACTATGAAAGACATGAAAAAACAGGGTGAAACGCAAAAGTGGTGATGCAAAATTACCAATTATTTATGATTAAAATGTTGAATAGTGTTGTCATTGATGCCAACGTTGTCTTTGAACGCTCCTAATATTCTTCTCTGGATTGCATTGATTGGAAGCTTCACTAATCAAGAAGCCTTAGAAGGATGATAAACTTCTATGACAGTCATATGCAACACCACTTTTTTCTTAATATCAGGTTACAACAATTTTCAACTTGGCATTAAAAACCAAATATCATGATTACAAAAAACATAAAAAACCATGTTGAAATGCAAAAATGGTGATGCAATATCCACACCTTTTTAAGAATTAAAATTCAAACATTTTTCAATTACAATATTAAAGACCAAATATCATGTCTATGAAATACATGAATAAACATGGTAAAATGCAAGAGTGGTGATGCAACATCAACTGTTTTTTTATGATTAAATTGTTGAATGGTATTGTCATTGATGCCAACGTCGTTTTTGATCTCTCTTAACATTCATCTATGGATTGCATTGATTGGAACCTCCAATAATCAAGAAGCCTGGGAAGGATGATAAGCTTCTACAACATAGTCATAGGCTTTTGATGAAGAATTTAGATGTGAGAATCATGGTTTTTGGGTTCAAGACCATTTTCATTTGATTCTTTTCATTGTGCCGATTCATATGATCAGTGGCACACCCCATAACTCCTCACGATTTAGGAGATATACTTTGCCAAATTTTATGCCTCAAGCATATGGTCAAAGTACCCAAAATGAGATGATGTGACAATGCAACAATTTGCTAAATATTTGTTCAAATCAGTTGGCCAAGAAGAATTATTATTAGAGGGCTTAATTAAATATTTTTTGAGGTGAATCTTGGTTGCAAAAGAGGATTTTAGAAAATGCCATACTAACTAATATTTGAAGGTTAAGTGGATCCTAATGACTATTGGGTTTTTGGCTTGAAAATTTCATTTTGAAATTTAAAATGCAATTCCATTTGTAGGTTAGTTCTAGCGCAACTCGTCTGCCTTCAAGTCACATCTAATCAATGCCTATTTTCTTCACAATTTCTCTGCGGCCTAGAACAGTCACACACAACAGAAGAAGGCCAAAATTTGAAGTGGGTTTTTGGGATTGTTTCTTGAAGGTTTCTTTGTAGGGTTATAGACCATTTGTTTGAGGTAGACCATAAGTTTTTTCGCTTGGTTTATGAGTAATTTGAATAAGGTTTTTCTAGGGCATGAAGGCCTAAAATTTCAGTCCCCTCTATGGACTAATTCAGACCCTAAAGGTCACTCGGCCCTTTATGGCAAGGCGGTTTCTGAGAAAAATCTATGGATTTGAGAAAAAAAAAATTATACTCTTTTCTAGAACCCTATTTGTGGGTTGTTCAATTGAAGGACTATTCAAGGAAGTTTTTGTCTCTGCAATTAGGGCATGATCAAATTCAGACAAGAACCTAAGACTATGTTTCTGTAATTTATTATTTTTATTTAATAATTAAACAAAAAATGGTAAATTTTTTTTAATTAATAATTAAATTATGAACTTAATATAAGTTTTATATTTAAACATAATTAAACAATGAACAATTATAAATTAAATAATTAAACCAATAAATATAAATAAGATGAAATTAATAAAATAGGGGTAGGGATTATATTAAATTATTTTATATATAATAGAATGAATTAATAAGGGAAAGGGTAATATATAAGAGGATCTAGGGAGACAAAGAATACACTAAATTAGATTAGGAAGAAGGGATGAAGGTAAAAAAAGTGGGGGAGGGAGGAAGAGGGCATGAATAATTTTAATGAGAATTGGAAAGGGATCCATCAAGAAGGGGGTTGGTGAGGGACCAACTAGAAATGGAACTAGAATTAGGATGACCAAAATCAACTAAAAGAAGGAAAGAGGTGGGGGAGGATTTATATAGTAAGTTGATGAATAATTAGCTTCCAAGAGGGGTTAAGTTTATAGCCATCTTCTTGGTTGAAGTTATTTGGATGCTTTTCCATCTCTAAAGATTCCTTAATGATTCACGAATTATAAAAAGCAACACAAGCTAGGATTTTATACTGGTCAAAACAAATAAGGTGTTTGGTATTTTTATTAAATTTTATTCATTTATTTTATAATTTTTTTTGTTATGTTAAAATTGTAGCAAGGAAGGACTTCTTTTGACTTGTGCCTTAGTCAAAGAAGCAAATTCAAATTCAGTCCCATAGAAATTTGAGTTAGTTGTTAGTTAACGTGTGCGATGTGACTATCACGGGGTTATTGTCAATTAATTTGAGATAGATGGCTTTGAGTGAGTTGTGGACTAGTTGATGGTTAAAATTAGCTAACTAGTGGAGTTATCTCTAGTGTCTATCAGTTAACTAAGCTATAGTTCTAGAATCGAGATAGTTATGAGTTTAATTGGGTAGTTAACTTTTTATTAACTCAACTTACTCTTAGTTAACTAGTTGCAACTGCTAAAATTAGCCCTAATAGGTCATGCAATTCAAATTTCCTAATGAGATTGGATGAAGGCACAACTGTAATTCATCATTGTACAACAAGTTTTGTGTACACACTTGAGAATTGAGTAGGCCTATTTCTCTTGGGAATTGCACAAGGAAATAGGAGAAATTCCTATTTTTTAGGGGCTGAATTGTGCTAGGAAATAGGCGCTTCCTAGCAAGGTTTATTTGCCTAAGTGTTGGGTAATCCTTTCGTGGAGTTTATCAGTATTGTAGGGGCTTCAGACTTGAAGAAAATTCTTTGTAATAGATTAGATTGCTCAGTTAATAATACATTGAGCAAGAGGGGTTTTCCCCAGATAAAATTTGTGTTCCATGTGTTATTGTGTTTCTATTCATTGTTTTCTTCCGCAGATTTTTGGTAGAGAAATCTTGTCTCTTTTGTGATCAAGTTGCTCTCATTCGTAGTTGCAAGGTTTCATGCATTTTCTACATGTTATATATATAATTCACTTTTTGGTACTCGCATCCAAGAGTTCAATCTACTCCAATGTCGAGCTACCTTTCTATTTTTAGTAGTTGTTGAATAAAGATTTCCAAGAGCTTGTTGCTACTAATATAATAGAACTTTTATTGTTACTATATATATATATATAATTTTTTTCCCTTCAATGTCAACTACATAGGAAAAATGAAACTCTATTGACTTCGACATTCCCTTTTCTTCTAACGATCTTTGAGATGGGGAGAATAAAATGCATTAGCATACCATAGTTCTATAGTTGTAGAACATACTGAATCTTCCTAAAGACTCCTTGTGTAGTAGTAAGTGGTGAAATAGTGCCAGATTTAATAGTAAGCATATTTGTAGCATGATTCACACCAAATATCTACAACAAGGTTCTATAGCAAGGCCTAGTTGACAAGGATCTACATCAATGGTACCACTAATGATATGATGATGTATATAGTTGAGGAGTAAGAATCATGGATAATTGACTATTTGGCTTTTGTAACACATTTTTCTAACTTTTGTAGCACTTTTCTTTTATATGAATGTCTCTTTACCTATGTAGAACTTGTCTTCAATTTATATTCAAATCTATTTCTTTATTTATCATGTACTATGTCCATTTACAACTTTATGAAAAATCCTTGTTATTGGTTAGTAGCCTAAGTTCATATGTAGCAAGCTTGCAATTACCAAGAACTTAAACTTTAGACATGGTTTTTTCAAGGACCCAACAAAGATGATATTGCATATTCTTTTTCTTGATGATATTCCACTTTTGTAAAATTAGGTCTTTAGTAATTGCTCCTTCATGGATTGGTCTTCTTGATCCCTTTTTGACCTATAAAAAACTAGCACTTGTTTACAATAAAATGTGAGATAATGGAAGGTGTAAGGAATTTATTCCTAAAATAAGTAAAAAATTAAAATTTCATATAAAGCAACTCTAACATGAAAGGGCATATTTAGTAATTTTCATTTCAACAAATTAAGGAGAGGTGGTCACCATAGACTACCCAACAATGCTTTAATGATAACTTTTTCATTTGATGCCAAGTTGAGTGAATACAAAGCCATATTAAAGTAGATTCATAGCAATATATCCATTATAAACATGCTTTTAAAATACCTTAAATTCATATCTCAAATATACTAAGAAACAAGTTGCATGGCATAGCTATTTTTGAGTTCTATCCAAGACCAACAATCACTATTTTAAGCACAAATTTTCGTCCAATGTTAGATTGATATGATTCTAGTGGGAGATGAAATTAGATTCATTTATATATCTCCAATAGAAACATGTTTTGAAAGTGAATTAAATTGCTATCTCAAATATGTCGAGGAACAAACTACAGGATAAAACCATTTCTAAGTTTCAATTTGGCCTAATAGTAAGTATTTTGGGCACAACATTTTCATATGATATTATATAGACATGATTCTTGCGGAAGGTTAAATTTTATTAATGTATTTATTTTCCATAGGAATAGGCTTGAACAACATGAGGAATTGCTATTATAAATAGACTAATAACAATCTATGATGTATATTGTTAGCATTGCATAATTTAGGATAGGAAGTTACTAATTTTGCAATAATTTTTTTCATATAATATCAAAATGAAGTGTTTTGAAACTAGTTTTGAATATTCCTTCATTTAGTCCCTCAAAATATGACTATCCCAACTCTATATTTTAGCATATTTGTGAATTCAAAATGCTACAATGTTAAGAAATGGCCTATTTTCTTGAAGTATGATCTAGGTGTTTTATATTTTTGGTGGTTATGTCTAGCACAATGTAATCACTTCCTTACGAAAAACCTCAAATACCAAGTTCCTATATTTTTGTGATATGACCTTCATAAGTTTTTTAGAAAGTGCAAATAACATCTGCAGGGGTTTCATAACAACTTGCTACATATATGAATAGAAGATTATATCTCTTAAAACGTGATTTAGGTATTTTGGATTTTTATGAGTGCATTAGTCCCATTGTAATATTCTAATGTACCAAAAATCTCATTGACCCATAACCAAATTTGTGAAATACAGATAAATATTTATAAGCCAATTTTTATGTACTCGTCCAAAATTCAATAATTTTCATTTGAAGAGAAATGAGAAGGTTTCCGAATTTCATGATTCAATAATATATGATATACTTTTCTAAAATAGATTGAGTTGACTTTCCTTTTCTCTTTTTCAATGGAATCCTCATTCATTAGTGCTTCTTCCTCTTATTGATTTCCTACAAGGAGGTTGGTATTGTGGTGGCTCTTATGGCATCATGTAAAATCTTAATTCATGCACCTATATGCCCTAAATTACATGCACAAAATTTTATATGAGACTCCAAAGAGAGGGTAATCTACATTTCCTCTTTGGTCATCCCTGTACCATTCATAAAAATGTTGTTCCCTTGATATCTCCTTAGCAATGACACCAAAATGATGGCCTATTTAATCACCTTGCTATCTACAACAAAAATAATTAAATATATTATCATTAAATTTCCCACTCGAGGTCCTAATGATTGCGATATTTCATGCACTATATATGCAGGCTCTAGGTTCTTTAATTTCACTTGTTTTCTAACATTCTTTTAAAAAAGGAAATTACTAATCTATGAAAGAAAATAATATTGTATAATTGAAACATTGTAAAACAAGATTTAAAAAAAACACACACACATTAAAATAAAGAACCATTAAACAACGTTCTATTCTCAAAGAGTGAGCTTTGCATCTAGAATAGGGTACCAAATTGAAACCATAACAACATAAACAAAATCAAATCATATGCATGAAAAATGAGAAAGATGAAAATTAAATTAAAAGAGTAGATCTCCATAGGTTTTACACTATTCCTTGATAGCTTAGAGTCTATCCTCCAAGCATCGTCTCCTTTAGAATGGAGATGGCACTCTATTTTATACATGCCCTTAGAATATAAATAACAATTATCTAAATAGATCCACGTGAGCATATACTATTCTCAAGTGGTTACAACAATACATAACTAAACACATAAATAGTTCCAAGATTCTTGGTACACCCATAAATGTGTCCATAAATAGTTCCAAGATTCTTGGTACACCCATAAATGTGTCCAAGATGGTCTAATGCTCCTAAATCCATGGCATAATCAAACATTGGAATATAGGTTAAAAATAGATTCAAAATATTAATTCACGTGCAACTTGTGGATCCATAGCAAGTGGTTATGTAACAAACATGTAATTATATAGCAAACAATTCCATAGCAAGTGGTTATGTCGTTAAGTGGCATACTGAGTGGTTCCACATCAATATACAAACTAATCCATTATTCAACAAAAAATAAAAATATGCACTTTTCCTGTTGTTTAATTAGAAAATGACGTGAAGTATTAGATAATTGCTATGGAAAACACCTTGAACCTAAATATTTGTTTTGAGCTCCAAAGAGGACAAAGATAGTGTTATGACTAACTAAAAAGTGTTTATAGGAAAGAGAAATAGGGTAATTCAAATGGAAATTTTGTAACTCATTAGGTAATCATTCTCGTAGGAGTTTGATTGTTGCCACTCACATGACATGTTTGGGCCTCTTCTTTACTACTAGGTAGCGTCAAGGAAAACTAGAACCTGATCCCAAGCTTCTATGTGCATGGATGTTGTTGATATATATATATATATATATATATATAATATATATATATATATATATAGTTGAAGTTCCGCTACTTTGGGACGAAAAGAAATCTCCTCAAGTGTTTCATTATTGGCTAGGATTTCTCCTTCATCTATGGTATTTTGCTAGAAATATCCTCTATCATATGATCAATAGACTCAATGGAATTGCGATTGTTGTCATCAAAAGATGGAAGTGTAAAATTGACATCATATTTTCTCCATATAGGAGGAGCTTGATGTTTAGGGATTTACTCATATCTCTATTGAATACCAAGAAGGAGGTAGTTCAAAACATTTCTTAACTGAGAAGATTTAACAACCAATAATTTATCTTCTTTTCCATAAAGTATACTCACTATCAATAAAGTGAGAACCTAGACCTAGAAAGCTACGAGGATGAAAATGTGATTCTTCGATATTCTACTTTTCTTGGGGTTAATCTCTAATCTCATGAGAAACATCTTCTTTTATAACTTCATTAATATAATTGGCCTCACGCATTCTGTCTTCTACCTAACATCTAACATATTCACTTTCTATAGATTGTTCCAATGATTTTTCCATTTGATAGATATGAGAAGAAGAAGGGAGATAAATACCAAGTAAAGTTGGGTTACATACCACTTGTTAATTTTCAAATGGAAGACCTCAAATCTCCCCACATATATTCCTAGATGGAAGCTTCATTAGAGTAATGGAACTATGAAGTTGTTGATAATTAGTCTTCAAAACTTCCTTGCCCGAATTTATAATAAATTGCAACATTATCCTCATGACATTATTCACAGTGGCTAGCATTTTTAGAGGAACAAAATTCTAAATCAATAATCTACATTTTGTGGCAGTCTTGTAATTTTCCTCTAAGACAATGAGGAGTCTCTATTAGCGTTCTTAACTTTTATGAGTTTTCAATCTTTTGGATTGCAAATCTCATTGAACAAATATGCTCAATGATTTCTTCCATCCATATTTCTTTACTCTAAGGATAGAGAGAGGAAGAGTCATATCATATTCCATTTCAAGAACCAAACCAATGTAGAGTTTCTAGGTGAGATATTTTTGCCTAAAATCCCACTACTTGCTCACCATAAGAATTAGATAATTACTAGGAAACAAAAATAAGGCTTCATTCCCTAATAGATTCACCAATAACTTTCCATACAGATGAACATTCTTCAATAATGTAATATGATGGGTATCGTTTCTCACTTTATTAAAACTGAACATATGAACAAAAGAGGCACTCATATTTCTCATTATATTTCTAAGTAAAACTTTCTCCTTGAGAATGACACCATTTCTTATTTTTTGTACTAGTTTGTTATTGATCTCATGAGGTTAATGTAAGGGCACAATGTGTCGAAAAACTTCTTACGCCACTTTCTACTTGAGCTCGTTGTTGGGTTAGGGGAGAGTGCTAGCCTTGACGAATATGATACCCTCTTGAAATGTACAATATGAGTTTCAAGAAGATAATATCATCGTAGCCTTCAAATATGAAAAGGAGATTTGGGTTATAGTTTTGAGAGTGAAAGGGAAGCCAAACATGAGTTTAGTTATTTAGCCAAAGGAATCATATTTTAATCTAAAAAATAGCATAATTTAATTTTGCGTGAAATATAAGTCTTGTAAATTGGATTTGTAGTTAATGGGTTGCTATTTATAAATTCATTTCTATGGCTACAAATTCTATACAATAGAGCTATTAGGAATTTAAAATAGATCCAACAAGTTGAAATGAATACCCATGACACGACAATGCACAATAAATGCAAGAACAATGGATGGAACTTTATTTCTATTTCATTAGTAAAATAGAGCTAATAACTAATTTATAGAAGCATTCGACTGTTTAGTTATTAGGAAACATTAAAAGACACTAGGAATTTGGTTTATGTAAATCCATCCTAGGTTCCTCCACATACCCATTTAAAACAAAAAAATGTTCATTGGAGGAAAGGAAATGGCAATGGGGGTTGATTCACCTTTGCCCTCCACCATTCCTTAAAAAGTGAGATAGAATGCTCCAAGGGGTTAATTCACCATTGGTGATATGATATTATTCATTAAAATCTCTTCTAGAATGATATATATTGGTCTCAAGGGGAAATTTTCTTTCTCGACATTTGGGCGTATATAATGATTACAATTTATATCCTGGGGATGTAGAGAGAATGTAAGTGGATAAAAATATGAAGAGAAGAAGAATTACTTGTTTTCGTAGAAAGAGTGGTGCTCGAATAGATCTTTAGTTTCAAATGGCTTCTTTTCTTTTAGTCTTACCCTCTATTGCAAATTTGAACTTCCAATAGTTATAATGAGAAAGTTCTTCTCTATTATACACTACTACGGAAGGTATGTGATCCCAAAATTTCTCTTTTCACTAATTTTCTTTCTCAAAGGCATTGTTTGGATTATTTTAAGTCATGGAATTAGTTTCATTATTCCATACCTAAATGCTATGAAAAACTCATTTATTCTTTTAAGTTTCCAATTCATATCATATGCATGACTCCCCCAATTCATATACATGCAATTAAAAATAGTATTCATACAAAGTGTTGGTTTTACACTTCATATTTACAACTAATCACATGATTAATATGCAACTATCATTTCTTACGCTACAAGGAACTTTTGGTAGATTTCTTTAGGACCTTACAACATATTCCTCCAAAGCAATCCCATTCTCACCATACTTCATGAGTAATCTAGGTTGTGAATGGATGTGATTGGAGACAATTATCCATCATTTCCAACCTTCTTTGAAGTAAATAAATCCCCTAAATATCACCATGGGAAATCCTCCATTATTTAATCAAATTCACAGGAAAAAATCAGAGTTGATGAATATTTTGAGCCAAGTTGCCTTGCATTGAAAATGAACATTTTTGCATGATGAAATTTGACATCCATCACATATTGGGATCTTGTTAGTGAGACAGTGCCAATACAAATTTGAGATAATGTAAAATGGTTATTTTGAGCCAAGTTTCCCCATTACAATCTAATAAAATTGAGCATTCTTTCACATATTGAAACTTGACATTTGTCGAACAACATCACGACCAAAAAAAACTACGAGGGTGCGACGAACAACTAGGGTTGAAAGTCTATAGCAGGTGTTGATCTCCATGGAAGGGTGTGGAGGAGGGAGCTCCACTCCCTCCTACAAGTAGGATGTTGCCAGCCGAGGTAAGAAGCCAATAGAAGAGGTCAGAGGTCTTGCTGAAGAAGGGAAAGAGAGTAGGGAAGCAAAGCACGAGGGAGTCAAAGATCGGGAGAATAAAAGCACAAAAGAAAAGCAGGAAAGCGACAAGGAAAAGGGAGCAAAAACCAAGACACAGAAGGGATCTTGTAAACCCAAAACTGAGGTTACACCCAGAGTAGTTCTGAATGATCTTGCTCTGCAGGCACACAGGGACCACATGCAGACTTATGCTATCATTTGTAAATTCATGGGAGTATGGCCCACTGAAAAAACTTTACAGACATGGATTAAATACCATTAGAAACCAAAATGGAGCATTGACCTACATTTGGGGTCAAAAGGATTCTTTACTGTGGTCTTCACTAATATTGAGGATAAAGACAGAGTGTTTGAAGGAGGGCCCTACTTCTTCACAGCTGCTGGCCTCTATATGAGGCCATGGATGATGAAATTTTTCCCGGAGTGGGAGACTTTCACATCAATTCCGGTTTGGGTAAGACTTTATTCTCTTCCTCTTGATTACTGGCAAACATAATCGTTAATAGCCATAGGTAATAAATTAGGACGTTTTGTCAAAGCTTCTGAAGCCACTAGAAGAGGAAAATACACTTCCTTTGCACGAATCTGTGTGGAAATGGATCTCTTTGGAGCTCTACCAGATGAGGTGATCTTGGAAGTTTTTGATGAAGAATGGGTGCAAACAGTAGATTATGAACATATTCCCTTTAGATGTCGCAAATGCCATGAGCATGGACACCTTTTCAGGGATTTCCCTCTCAATAAAATAGAGAATAAAAGCAAAGCTTCCACAATGAAAGATTTGGAAAGCTTTCAAAAAGTGAGCCATAGAGGAAAAGGGGGAAAAGGGGACTTAAGCAGCATCAAGCAAAAGGGCCTCAAGTTAAGCTGAATAGGTTCCAAGTTCTCGAGGAAGAAGAAGAGATAATAAAAGTAGATCAAGGAATGGAGGGAAGTCCAGAGGAGAAGGAGAGAGTGGAAGACAAAGACCAAACAAAGAATAATAATATACAGAAATAGGCTATGATGAACGATGTAGAACTGGATATGGACCAAGAAATGACCTAGAGCGAGATGGAAATGGAGGACCACGAACTTCAGGAGATTATGGATAGAGAGCACCTAAATTTGGAAGGGTTCTTGAAACAGGGAACCATGGGAGGGTTAGACTTGTTACCTCAAGAAGAGTTCTCTAGAGTAAAATAGCTGTACTTATGGAAAACCCAGGCTAAAGGGGTGGTTAGGCATAGTAACATGGCAAACCAGGGTAACGAAGGTGTGAAATCTATAAAAAACATACCAAGATTAGCACCTAGATTCCCAGGAAAGAAAAGAGGCAGAAAAAAGTAGAATGAGCTACTGATGGAGTGTGGTAAGCTAATGATAGATTCAGGTAAGATGAAGACCTAACTAGTTATTCTTTCACAGCTCTTTAATGATGAAGTTTACTTCTTGGAACATTAGGGGTCTAGGTAGTAAAAGGAAGCAAAGATTACTTAGTAACAGAATGAAACAAGAAGCTCCGGATATTATTTTTATCCAGGAAACTAAATGTTCCATTTAGAAAATAAAATAACTTTATAGCAAATGGCTCAATCGATTTGAGTTTCTAGAAATCAAGGCGGAAAATACAGTGGGAGGCATTCTTACTATTTGGAATCCCATAAAGATTGGTATAATAGATGTTGAGGCTTCTAGAAATTATTTATCAGTGGTTATTCAACCTGTGGGGGATAGGGAGACCTATCCGGTCACGAATGTTTATGGTCCATAGAGAATGGATGACAAACTCAGGTTTCTAGATTCTCTTGTGGATCTCATAGAGAGATATGTAGAGTTACCATGGATTATGGGTGGGGACTTCAACATGATCAAATCACTATCGGAGAAAAAAGGGGGTACCAGAACTCTAAACAAAGATTCCTTAGCTTTTCATTCTTTTATGGATACTGTGAAGCTGGTTGACATTGATTCAAGTAATGGTCTCTTTACTTGGAACAATAGAAGAGGAGGAGTGTCTCTTGTCACCTCAATGCTAGACAGATTTATTATCTCAGAGGACCTGATACTCAATGATAAAGGAATGGAAGCAAGGATTCTCCCCTATGGAGGTTCCGATCATTGGCCAATTCATCTGGAGATCAGGGGCATTGGTACTCCTAGGAATAAACCTTTCAGATTTGAGAATATCTGGCTGACCCATCCAGATTTCACCAGCAACATTTCAAGTTGGTGGTCTGAAGATTTTCATACTCAGAATAATAGTATGTTTCTTCTTCAGAAAAGACTAAAACATATCAAGCTCAGGCTTAAAGATTGGAACAAGAATGAATTTGGAAATATTTTTGAAGGAAAAAAATCCGTTGAAAACAAATTGCAGATACTCAACCAATCCCTTATCAAGGACAACTTTGATAAAGTCAGCAATGACAGAGCCACCAAACTCCAGCAAGATTGGGAGAACTTATTTAAACAAGAAGAAATATTTTGGAGATAAAAATCTAGAGTGCAATGGCTAAAAGGAAAACACCAGATTTTTCCACATGTCAACCCTGGCAAACAGATCTCATAACATAATCTCTTAGATTAAGGATGAGGGAGAGCAACTGCTCAACACCCATGAAGAAATAGAAGCTGTGTTAGTTCAGCACTTTCGTGGGATTGTAAAGGAAACGGTTTCAAACAGAAAGCCTTACATTAAGGATCTATCAAGACATATACCAAGACTAGTGTCTAGAGAGGATAATTTCAACCTCAATAGGCCAGTAACTGAAGAGGAAATCAGTGAAGTTCTCAAGGAAATGCAGAATGGTAAAGTGCCAGGCCCTGATGGTTTTAATGTGGATTTCTTTAAAGCTTGCTGGAATATTGTTAAACATGATATTCTGAATGTTGTAGAAGATTCCAAGAGGAATAGAACTATTCCGAAAGAATTCAACACCTACTTCATTTCTTTGATCCCTAAACAGGATAATGCTCTTACTCCTGATAAGTTTAGACCCATAGCATTGTGCAATGTGGTTTACCAGATTATATCCAAGGTTGTGGCCAACAGAATCAAACCTCTTCTCCCCACTCTTGTATCTGGGGAACAATCTAGTTATGTGGAAGATAGACAAATTCTCAATAACATCATTCAAGCACAGGAGGTGGTGCACTCATTGACTGGAAACAGGAAGGTTGGAATGATCATGTAGCTGGACCTAGCCAAAGCCTATGATAAGTTGAACTAGACCTATATAAGGAGGGTTCTTATTGCTTTTGGGTTTGATCATAATTGGGTTAGATGGGTTATGGCTTTGGTAACTTCTTCCATCTTTTCAATTTTTCTAAATGGCTCTCCCTCCGAGATTTTTATTCCATCAAGAGGCCTCAAACAGGGAGATCCACTCTCTCCCTTTCTGTTTATACTAATGATGGAAGGACTTGGTAGATCGATTAAACAGGCAAAAGAAGAAGGCAAAATCAAGGGTCTTCAACTTTCTGAGAATGGACAAGCATTAACTCATCAACAATTTGTAGATGATACCATGTTGCATGGAGTCCCTACAGTCAAAGAAGCTTTGGCATACAAACAACTTCTAAGTGACTTTGCCTTGGCCACAGGTATGGAGGTTAATCTTTTTAAATCTAAGATCTTTTTTTTCAATAGTGATATTGCTATTCAAAGGAATATCTCCAGAATTCTAGGCTTTCAAAGGGATTCTCTACCTTCAAAATATTTGGGAGTCCCTCTAACTGCTAAACCTCTTCATAAGAGCTTATGGGAGCTGGTGATTAATAAGATGCAGGATAAAATCAGGAATAGGACCACCAGATATTTAAACTTGGCTGGCAGGTTGGTGTTTACAAAGGCTGTTCTCCAATCTATCCTAGTTTTCATGTTATCAGCACTCCCAGCTCCAAAAGGAGTCTTACAACAAATCAGAACCATTCAAAGAGACCTCCTTTGGGGTAAGGGGGAGAAAAAAAGGAAATGGGCCTTAGTAGCTTGGGAAAATATCTGTAAACCCAAAAATCATGGAGGTCTGTGTTTGGATGATCCAAAGGTTATAAGCAGGGCTTTAGGGGCTAAATTATGGTGGAGATGGGTCAAAGAAGCAAAGTCTCATTGGGCTAGTATTAGGACAAAAAAATATGCTAGCACTTGGCAAATTAACGATCATATAAGGATGTCTGGAAATATAAAGGGCTCATAAGTCTGGAATAAGGGCTGGGAGAATAGAGGCTTAGTACAAAAGAATATCTTCTGGGAAATCAGAGAGGGGGATCTGCAACTTTTTTGGGAAGATAAGTGGCAACAAGAACCAACACTGCTAAAAGAGGAATTAGTGGACCTCAAGAGAGAGACAGATATCATAGGGTTATCAAAGGTCAAAGATTTATGGGACCAAACCAATAATGCAGGTAAATGGAGAAAGTGGAGGAATATGGTTTACAAGGAAGATAGCCCCTTGAAAGCTAAGGCAGAGGCTCTTATGTAGATGTTGGATCAAAGGAAGATTCTAGTGACAGGGGGCCACAACTAGTTAAGATGGGGAAGCAATAATGAGGGCACCTTTAATCTTAAGGAGGCAAAGTGAATACTCCTTGAGATGGTTTCTCTAGCTCCGGATAGAATTTGGCAAAATCTGTGGAGGCATCAAGGCTAGATGAAGATTAAACTCTTCATGTGGCTTGTTTATCATAAGAAAATTCTGACTTGGGATAACATAAGGAAAAGGGGAGTTCTGGGGCCTTCCAGATGCCAGCTCTGTGAGGCCCAAGAAGAAACCATGAAAAACCTTCTCAATAATTGTATCTTCACCTCTAGATTGTGGGAATCTTTCGCCAACATCTTCCAAAAGACCGACAGGGACAGAGGGAGTATCATCAACACCCTAACCAATTGGAGGCGAAACTTTTCAGATTATGGAATTCTCGACTCAGCTTGGGCTCTTACGCCTAGTTTCATTATTTGGAATGTCTGGAAAGAAAGGAATAAGAGAATTTTCAAAAATGAAAAAAGACCCTTTCAATGTCTTTTTGAGCAGACCTTGGCACAACTTAAGGATACGGTCGGTACCATTGTGCGAAATACCCCTAAGAATCCACCTTCAGATGCTAACATGAGGATTCTAGGACTGTTGGGCATGCAGGAGCTTATTCTGCAGGGCCTGAACAGAAAGGTTAAGGTTATGGATATTGAGCAGGACTTCTGGCATCCACCCCCTATGGGCTTTTTGAAATATAACATTGATGGGGCCTCAAAAGGCAACTTGGGCACTGCAGGCTTTGGAGGGTTGATAAGGGATGATACAGGTAATATCCTTTCCATCTTCCATGGCCATTTGAGTAGAGCTACAAATAACATGGCAAAATCCATGGCTATGGAGCAATGCTTATAACTCTTGGTGCAGGATAATCGGCATAATGTGATTATCGAAGCTGACTCTAAGTTAATCATCAATGCAGTCAAAAGTATTAGTTGGGGCTCAGATCTAGAGAAGGTTTCAAAACACTGGAGGTTGATCTAGGTCTATCAAAGGATCCAGCTCCACCTCAGATGCCTACGCACAGTAAGTTTTAACCATGTGCATAGGAAGGCCAACAACTTGGTTGATCTACTGGCTAATCAAGGAGTGAAGTGTACCATTAACAGGGTCGCCAGGGGTTGGTAAGGGTTACCTCAGGACGGTCTCAAGGAACAGTGCGACAGCCAAGCAAACGAAGATATGATGGTGTATCGTAACAAAACCATGGAAGCTCTGTCCAGTTAATTAGGTCTAGTTATGAATTGCAAGTTTTTCCTATTTTTATTCTTTCTCCGGTTGCTCGGCAGATTCTGCGGCTCGGGTAGTAGGCTGGAGGGATGGGGTTTTACTTCACATGGGCTCACAAACGAGTGCAAAAGAGAAGGCGTGAGATGTTGGAATCTGGGCTCTAGTGGTAGCTAGAATATTCTTGATTCTCTGTACAAGGATGCGATTCCGCCCGCCGAGTGGTTTTCGGTGTATCGAGGGCCTCTTGGGTGGGAAGTAGTTTTTGAGATTTGGGAGCGATCCCACTCATCATGCTACACGTGTCTGAGGAGTGGGTTAGTTTACCGCCCTTATCACACGTTAACTCGTAGTACTTTCGTTCCGTGCGAAATGTTCCTACGCTACTGGATCAAGCACAGTGGTTATACGGCTAAGATTCATCGAGCATGTCAGTGGGTCCATAAGGTTAAAAGGTGGACTTCTAAGCAGTGCGATATTTTCCTCAACCGTTGGATCAAGTTGGGAGGATCTACGATCAGGAGGCTGTGCGCATATTGGTGGGTCCAAACTGTTAATTGGTGGGAGTCTTGGCTCAGTGATGTCCTCCTCTACTGTTGGGTTGGGAAAGGAGTACTGATGGTGGAGATTAAAAGCTTTGTCCCCCATCTGGATTGGATGGGTAGATTTTGGGTCCTTGGTACGATTTGTTTTTGAGGGTGGTGCTGTTTTGTGGGTAGGGGTAGGAGTTTTCACACTTAATTGGAGACCCTTGGTCTTTTAGAAAGTAGTTTTGGCTAGATCCATCGATCCATGTGGATGGTTTTATTCTATGTAAATATTTTTCCGATTTTATGATAATGAAGGTACGACTCTTGCTTTAGCAAAAAAAAGAAAAAAGAAACTTGACATTTGCCAAACAAAAGGGATTCCTCTTGTTGAGAAAATATTTATATACCTTCAAATCACATGAAATCATGTACCATGCAACATTTGGAAGAGAAAACAATGGCTGCAAATTTCATCTACTCACTACAATTTTGAACCATGAAATTGAATCCCAACTTCCAAGGTCATGTTGAGGAGACAAGGGTCATACAAGTTTTTCCTTCTTTCTCTTATATCTAAACCAATTTTTGAAGCCATCATTGCCTTCTAATAATCAAGAGCTTTCAGATGATACAAATTTTATTAAATTTCAAGCTCTGGGCACAAAGATAAGGCCCTCTAAATATTTCCATCACTTGGTTAGATCAACATTTTGTACAACTAACACGTCAGATGACATGGTACCATGAGTCTACATGGCACTTGAAGGTGTTGCCACGTTGGTTCCAAGGTTGCATGGCCCTGCACCCTCAACACCTAAATCCTCTTTAATTTGTTTGATATAATTGAAATGTAATTCATATGTATATATTCCATGAGAAATGTCTTTATATTCCATATAAAAAATATACAAATTTTAGCCTTGAAAAAACTTCAACAAGTATTGAAGTCATTACAACAAAGCTCATTATGTCATTTTAAAGAATTAACCATAAATAGAGAGAATAACAATTATTCTTCACAACCACTCAAAATAAATCTAATTAACCTCTCTTTCTCTATATAAATAATACTTTATGACCCACGCTCACTTTTTATAAAAATCATTTTACCATTAAAAAAAATACCTTATATTATTATTATTATTTATTATTTACGTTTTGAGTGCTTTCCCTAACATGACCGAGTCCACACCCACGTAACCCTACATTACAATGTATACCCACACAATATCTTCATCACGCCTTGCATGAGATCCAACAATGATACATCGATGAGGTTTATCACAAGGTTATTGGGTGTTTGAAGTGGGAAGGAGATAGTTCTTTCTAAGGGCACTCTCACGAGCTTCTTGGGTGCTTTGGGAGCTAATTGAAAACCATTTGGCGAGGGCCCAGAAACCGTGAACCAAACTCCAAAACCATGAACCATGATGTGCCTCTACACCAATTTTTAAGTTAAACAAAATATTACACCATGGAACAACTCAATAGATATTACACTATAGAACAATTCAATTTTTAGTAAAACAAAATATTACACCATGGAACAACTCAACATATTTTACACTATAGAACAATACCGTCTTCAAGGTTCAACTGTCTTGGGTGGTTTGTGGGCTGTTGTGTTAAGTTTAATGGTTAGGCTCATGAATCTAAAGGATATAAAGGTAGTTGTATTGACTTAATCTCAAGTTTTTTTTATGACAAATAACATGGTTATCATACTAACTCAATTCCATTTTTTTATTTATGACAAACAACATATTGCACTAACTCGATCCCAAGTTTCTTCCATGACAAACAATCACTATCTCAATCCCAAATCTCTTCCATGATAAACAGCCACTAACTCAATCCCAAGTCTCTATGATAACAAACAACATAGCAGTCGCACCCAAATCTATTCAATGACAAACAATACCTCTACCAATTCTTTTTATGAAAAAAAGAGGGGAAAGCATTACACCCTCAAGGTGATGTGTAGATTAGTTTACTCAGACAACATAGAAAACATTACAACTCGTGTTTCCCTCCAGTTTGGAGATGAAATCGAGGGTTAACTATGGATTTTTTGGTGGTGTATCGAGGTAGAGGTATGGCGCAACTCTGAGTGTCTTCGACTCTCCCACTCCTCAAACACAAGAGTGTAAAATTGTTGAATGGATGCGAAGACCAACCTCATCAGAACCAAATTCATCTATAACTACCTGCACTTGGTGTAAAGTGTAGTTAATTAGTTTGGCACTCTTTGTTAGAGCCAAGATGCACAACAGACAAAAAACATATACACAGCTATTAAAATCATGCACAGGAGACACATCAATTTAACGTGGTTCACCCAACCAATCTGGGCTACGTCCACCAAACATAGGCATCGACAATCTTTATTAATCAAACAGGAGATTACAAAATAATATTTTCTCACAAACTCTCACACCAAAAAACAATCCGTATGGATACCTGTTTTATAGCTAGGAGAATCTAACTGCCTCATAAATCCTCTCACAACAAATATAGGATGCATTAACTCTCTCCCAACAACCTGGAGCTAATCTAGCAACAAATTCCTATTGTTGTCACACACTGAGATTTTTGCCTATTCTAATGAAACAAAAAATCTCAACAATCTCCACCTTGAAAACAATTAGCCTGATGCCCTGTTTCTTTATTACTTTATCTTTTCTGCAAGCCAAGATAAACCAAACACCACCGTAGCTTCTCTAACAAAACTGGTTTCGTGAACATGTCTGCATAATTCTCCTTTGTATGCACCTTTTCAAGAGAAACTCCCCGTTCAGTGATAACTTGTCTTACAAAATGGTACTTGATCGGTATATGCTTTGATTTACTATGATAGGCCGGATTCTTAGCCAAATGTATTGCACTTTGACTGTCACAAAATAACTTGATGTTGTCCTGCAACCTACCAAATTCACCAAACAAACCTTTCAACCTAATCGCTTCTTTGCAAGCATGAGAAGCAGCAATGTATTCTGCTTCAATAGTGGATAAAGCAACAATGTTCTGTAGCTTTGACATCCAGCTGATAGCTCCACCTGCAAGAGTAAAGACATACCCTGATGTTGACCTTCTCTTATCCAAATCACTTGCAAAATTAGAATCAACATACCCGCAAACAAATTCACTACTCTTATTGTAAGTGATAAAATAACTACTTGTGCCTCTCAAATACCGAAGCACCCATTTCACTGCTGACCAGTGTTCTTTTCCTGGATTTTCCATATACCTGCTGACAACCCCAACTGCATGTGAAATATCTGGTCGAGTAAAAACCATCGCATACATTAAACATCCTACTACATTGGCATATGGAATTCAGGACATATAATCCTTTTCTTCATCTGTATTAGGACATAAACTCGAAGAAAGCTTGAAATGGGAAGCGAAAGGGACTGACACAGGCTTCACATTATTCATACCAAATCTCAAAAGTATTTTCTCAATATACTTCTGTTGTGGTAGCCATAGCTTACCATTGCTCCTGTCTCTGAAAATATCCATGCCCAAAATCTATCTTGCTACTCCTAGATCTTTCATATCAAATGTCCTTTCCATCTGAGCCTTCAACCTGTTGATTTCTTCTATAATTTTGCTTGCTAAAAGAATATCGTCAACATACAATACTAAGATAATGAAATATGCCCTTTATTTAATTGCCCTTAAAATAAACACCGAAATGGATCATATTCCACTTTCTAACATATTTCTGACTCAACATGAAAGAATCAAACTTCTTATACCACTGCCGAGGCGATTGCTTCAGGCCATACAATGACTTCTTGAGTCTGTAGATAAATTTCTCATTGCGAAGCTGAACAAACCCTTCCGGTTGTTCCATATAAATTTCCTCATCTAAGTCTCCATGTAGAAATGCAGTCTTAACATCTAATTGCTGCAACTCTAAATCAAGCAAAGCCACTAATGCTAACACAATTCTAATTGAAACAATTTTAACCACTGGTGAAAAAATCTCATGAAAGTCAATGCCGGCTTTCTGAGAAAACCCTTTTGCAACTAGCCTTGGTTTGTACCTGTCTTCCGTATCATTCACACCCCGTTTCAGCTTGAAAACCCATTTACACCCCACAGTTTTCCTGTCTTTTGGAAGCTCAACCAGATACCATGTGCCATTCTTACCTAAGGCCATCATTTCATCCTTCATGGTTGCTTTCCACTTTTCACTTTTCGAACCTTCTATTTCTTCCTGATAGCACAGAGGTTCATCGTCATTAGCAGTAAATGCAACTGAAGTAACATAATCATCATACCTTCTCGGTGGCCGTTTGATTCTTGTCGACCTCCTTAAGGATGTTTCTGGGGCTTCCTCAATTGGCTGACTACCATCTATAGGATCTTCTTGATGATCAATATCTGAGACCTGTTCATGATCTATACCTGAACCCTGTTCATGTTTTGATTCTGAAACCTGTTAATGACTAGTATCTGAAGTATGGTCATCATGACTATCATTAGAAATGCTATCAAACTGAATGTGCTGAAAGTCAGATACAACATCCTATTTCAATCTACTATCTACATCTAATTGTACAAGAGAGGATTCATTAAACTTTACATCTCTGTTGATGATGATTTGCGGGTAGTAGGATCCCACAATCTATATCCCTTTGTTCCAACACCATACCCAACAAAGATATACCTTTTAGACTTTGGATCTAATTTAGTTCGTTGATGTTTAGGCACTACAACATATGCATCACAACCAAACACTCTGAGTTTAGAATGGTCAAAAGGGTGTCCTTTCCATACCTCTTGCGGAATCTTGCAGCGTATCACCGTCGATGGAGATCGATTTATCACATAACAAGCTGTTTCCACCGCTTCCATCCACAAATCCTTTTGCAACCTGGCGTTACTCAACATACTCCTTGCTCTCTCTAGAAGAGTCCTATTCATGCGTTCAACAACTCCATTTTGCCGAGGAGTATAAACCGTGGTCTTATGCCTCTCGATCCCTGCATCCTTGCAAAGCTGTCAAACTCTTTGGAAGTAAACTCCCCACCATTGTCAGTTCTTAAACACTTTATTGTTCTACCAGTGCTATTTTCTACCAATGCTCTAAACTGCTTGAAAACTGAAAAAAAAAACATTAGACTTCCTTTTCAACATGTAGACCCACACTTTTCTAGAAAAGTCATCAATAAACGATATATGAGGTTGTAGGGGCTAGACCCCAAACATCTGAATGGATATAATCAAGTATTCCTTTACTAGTAAGTTTGCCTATTTTAAAATTTTGTTTACCTTATTTTCCAAACAGACAATGCTTACAAAAATCCAACTTTCCAGACTTTAGATTTGGAAGTAACTTGCAATCAACCAAAATTTTCAACCCTCTTTCACTCATATGCCCCAATATTTGATGCCATAAGTGAATGGAATTACTGCCATATTCAGACACTGTAGACACAAAATCTGACCCTATACCTCCTTCTAACTGAAATAGATTTCCTACCTTCTTAGCTTTCATAACTAGTAAAATACCTTTGTAAATTTTCATTACTCCACCTTGAATTACAGTTTTATATCCATTTGAATCAAGTGCTCCTAATGAAATCAAATTTTTCCTTAAATCTAGTACATGCCTCACATCAATTAACATTTTAGTTGTCCCATCAAACATTTGCAGTTGTATACTCCCAATCCCCACAATATTACAAGTTACATCATTACCCATGTACACAACTCCATCATTAATTGATTTATATGTCTTAAACCATTCTTTATGGATACACATGTGGTTTGATGCACCGAAATCTAACAACCAATGTTGACCATGATTTGACACATTAACTGATAATACTTTATCGCTCATACCTGAACCAGATGTCGAACATGTATCTGTCGTATTTGCCTCCTTCTTCTCTGTCGAAGAATCTGCTTTAGAATTTTGCTGATGTCGCTTCCAGCAGTCCTTCTTTAAATTGCCTGATTTGCCACAAAACCAACACTTTAGCTTACTCTTCTTCCCTTTCGACTTTGAACGTGAGTCGCTCGACTTCCTGGGGCATCTTTCTTTCGAACGACCTCTAACCATCATAGCTTCTGATATAGAGGTTTCGGAATGCGACCTTCTCCTTGTTTCTTCCGATAATAAGGATGCAACTACATCATCAAACTCAATAGTTTCTGATGAACTAAGGCTTATAGAAGTAACAAAATGATCCCATGACTCGAGCAATGAGCACAATAAAGTAATATCTTTATCCTCGGATTGAATTTTTACTTCTATACTTTGTAATTGCACAAGAACAGTATTAAAAGCATTCAAATGATCAGCAATTGATGTACCTTCCTTCATTCGCAAACTGTACAACTGTCGCTTTAGGACAATCCTATTGGTTAAGGATTTGGTCATGTACAGTTTCTCCAGTTTCGTCCACAAACCAGCAGTTGTTGTCTCTGACACGATATTAAACAGGACATCATCAGCTAGACACAGTCGAATAGCAATTATTGCTCTTTCATCCATCTCAGCCCACTCATTATATTTGATGTTGTAAGGTTGTTTGGATTTGCCCAAGAATGCCTTTGCCACGCCATGTTGGATAAGCAAATCATACATCTTCACCTTCCAGATCTCGAATTTATTTTTGCCATTAAACTTATCAATTTCAAACCGGGCACTCTGAGTTTTCGCCATCTTATATCAACCAAAAAACACAATAATATCCAAAATCCAACTTTTAAATAAAATAAAAACCGCCTATGCCTTTACAAAAAAAAAAAAAAAAATCTGCCCTTTGTACTGTACTCAAATACTGGATGAGGCCTTACACCTTTTAGTTTGCAAAAGAAAAAAAAAAAAACAAATCACATGCCATCATTTACCAAGTTACCTTTTTGTTGTTATGATATGCTTATCCACAAGCCAAGAATTGGAAACTTCTTCACCAGGCCACAACCCAAATTGCCACCAGAACAAGGAAGATAGATGATTATATCAATGCAACTAATGAATGATACCTATATATAGATACATGGTGATGCGTTATTGCAACCATTATCAGCTCCTGTTGTGGAGATTAATCTTGCGAAATCTTGCAATGCATTATTAATCTGAACGCATGGCTACTGTTTAGCAACCATTATCAGTTTCTGCGACGGAAATTGTTATTTAATGCATGGTTGCTGTTTATTGAGTATACAAGGGCATGGACCCTGAGCTGATTCTAAGTTGTTTGTTTGTCCTTCCTCGGTAGGAAATATTAGTCCGGCCACAGCGTTAGCACTCTCTATCTCGTTAGTTTATATAACGTACAATTACTGTAATGAGATGCAATTTGTTATGTGAAAGAAAGGTATATGCTCCAGCTGCATCCAGCTTTAGTAACTGAGTTTCTTGGAAGTTTCTGATATGTGAATTATTTTGCAATGGACATTTGCATATTACTAGAACCTGTTTTGAAGAAATTTAGTCCTACATCTGTCCACAAACCTGTAGCCTTCCGCAAGTTGTGAAATTTGCGTAGAAAATCAAGAATTTCTTGACATCTCCACGCAGCACCAACAATCTCCACACAAGCTTGTTCCCTTCACGCAGCACTCCAGCAATACTACGCACACATCAATACCATACGCTCCAGCACGCAATCTCCAGCACGCAATCTCCAGCACACACCTCCAGCACGCATTCTAGGACGCCACGCACAGCAATCAACAGCACCAGCACTCCAACATTGCTCTGATACCATTTGTTGCAGATCAGATGCACAACAAACATAAAAGCATATACACAGATATTAAAAACATGCACATGAAACACAGAGGTTTAATGTGGTTCACCCAACCAATCTGGGCTACGTCCACCAAACATAGGCATCGACAATCTTTATTAATCAAACAGGAGATTACATAATTAATCAAATCCTCACAAACTCTCACACCAAAAAACAATCCGTATGGATACCTGTTTTATAGCTAGGAGAATTTAACTGTCTCATAAATCCTCTCACATCAAATATAGGATGCATTAACTCCCTCCCAACAACCTGGAGCTAATCTAGCAACAAATTCCTATTGTTGTCACCTATTGAGATTTTAGCCTATTTTACATAAAACAGAAAATCTCAACATTGAGGAGAGCCACTTAACACCAATCTAATTTTTTTAATTTATTAAAAGTCAATGCAACCTAAAAGACTCTTTAATACAGTATATCCATTGATAAGCATTAACACTAAACATATGCTGAACATATTCCCTTGAGAATCAACTTACACCCTCAATTAAAAATATAAAAAAAAATCGATAAATCCTTATTCACCTTAAAAATTATAAAAAGAAATCAATAAATCAGCATCCACCTTAAAAATTATAAAAAACTAAAAATAAAATTGATTACAACTAATAAAACGGAAAGAGTGTGTAGGGGTAGGGGCCACACACTACATAGGTGTATTGCTTTTTTGCACGGACACGCTGAAACAGAATAAGCCAGACAGAGAAACACATCACTCACCTGTCTATTTCAGCGGTTAAACAGACGTGTAGACTCTACCAAACCATAAATAACAAATTCTTTTGGTGTCTCTTTATTATAGATTCATTTTTCACTACCCAATTAAAAAATGATCTAATCCCTTCGCTTTCATTTATTTACCCATTGAATTTCTGACACGCAGACCGCACTAGTCCTTCATTCAAAATTTAAAGGGAGCAGCCCGGGGATCGTCGGGATTCGAATGCAGAACCATAATATGCACGAATGCCCATGTTTAGATTGGAGATAAACAAAAAAAGGGAGCCCTTCGTTACCCCTACTCTACCTTTTCTCTTTTCCTGTGATGAAGATCCGGGTAGGGCGAAGGCTTCTTAAGATCAGAATCACCATCTCCACATGCTTGAGGGTTCGAAAGTTGATCCGCTGCCTGGTTCGTACAATTTCGTTTCTCTGTTCCGGGGTTCGAATCCCCGGAACCTCCTCCTTTCTTGGCCTCCGATAGCCATAGGTGCCCGGAAGCACCCTCGGAGTTCGAACCCGTGACCGGGCAACCTTCTATCATCGGGGACGCAGAAAGCTGGTTTCGGAGGGTTGCGTGGCCGTTTACGTGGGAGAAGAACGACAGCGGTTTGTGATTCCGATAACTTATCTGAGCCATCCATTCATTGCCACGCTTCTGGCTGACGCAGAAAGTTATGGCCAAGGAGGGCCGCTCACGTTCCCTTGCGAGGTGGATGATTTCGAGCAGCTGAAATGGATCATCGACAAAGGAAAAACGTCGTTCCAGCAAAAGAGCAAAAGGTTCCCCATATTTGTAAGTGATTACATTTGTAAGCCATTATGGCATTAATGGTTGATGTGGTATAATATATAGAGTGATATTTGGTTTAACAGTAAGTTTCAGGGGGTGAAAATGACTTGTTATGATTTTTATTTAAGGAGTAGATTCCTTATTTTCAGAGAGTTTTTGTTTTTGCTAAATTATAAAATCTGGTATATCTCCTTAATCTGATCTTGATCAAATAGTTCACAGTTGGATGTTAAGGGAAAATGTATTAATATGTATTTTTATCATATATGTATGATTTCTATATCTTTGAAAAAAGAGGATTTTTATATGTATGAATTTTTTGAATTACATAATTTTTATTTTGAATGTATTTTAGTGGAGTATTCTTCTTTTGAGGGTGGGAAAACCTAACATAATTGAGTTGTTAAATCAGCGGTGAGGGCAGCCATTTCTGGCCGCTATTCACCAATGCAGGCTTACTCATCACCGTTATCAACCTTTATTCAAGTCCGTAAGTGGGTAGGCTTTCACTCTTACCAGCCATCTCTGGCTACTATCCACCAACGCAGGCTGACTCATCACCGTTATTCAAATCCGTAAGTGGGTAGGCTTTCACTCCTACCAGATGCCTCTGATTTTTTTTTCAAACAAATAATCATCACCGTTATTCAAGTCCATAAGTGGGCAGGCTCTCACTCCTACCAGATGCCTTTGGTTTTTTTTCAAACAAATAATATTATCATCTATACTAGATATCATTTTTGGGATTCAACTACGTTAAGTAAGTCATTCATCTATGACCAATTCCATGAGAGGTAGTTGTAACTCACTAATTTCTTTGCATTAAGTAAGTGATTCATCTATGATCATTTCCATGAGAGGTAGTCGTAACTTAATAGTCAACTTAGCACTCATTGCATCAACATCGAGTGATGCTCACAGGGGTGAAGAAGTGGGATTGAAACTAGTGAAATGAATCACATAGCGTCAATTATCACTTTCAATGAATCACATAGCATCAATTATCACTTTCATTTTCTGGAGCTTGCACCCAGTAACCAGGACTTCCCTAGAGGTCACCTATCCCAGGTCGCCTCTGGCTCAAACGTGCTTAATTGTGAAGTTTTCCCCACAATCAAACCTACTTAGCTTGCTACCACATTTGCAAAACCTTAGCAAGTATTTTGCCTCATGAACCATTTAAGTAGAGTTCCCTTTACTCTTTTCAAGGAGTTCCCTACACTCTTTTGAATTAAGTATTGGGGGTTTTCGCAATGTATTATGTTATATATCATTTTTTGGATTCCACTGCGTTAAGTAAGTCATTCATATATAACCATTTCCATGAGAGGTAGTCGTAACTGACTAATTTCTCATGATATTTTAATAGTCCACTTAGCACTCATTGCATCGGGTGATGCTCACTAGTTTCAATCCCACTTCTTCAACCCTGTGAGCATCACTCGATGCAATGAGTGCTAAGTGGACTATTCAAAAATCATGAGAAATCATCTATATTATTAAACATTGTTTCCATTATACAAATAATATATAAACAACATTTCCATAATTTAATAAGTGAACAAATATTAATCAGAATTCAAGAAGTAAACAACCTTAACAATGGTAGTCTCAACCAATTAAACTACACCTATTACCTAATAAGTTTTTTTCTTCTCTACCAGTGAAATTATCCCTCCTACATATAGGTTTTTTTCTAGTGTTTCACGGGAACGCCCCCCTAGTGGGGAACCCGCTTCCTCAAAACCCCTAGGGAAACTCGGGAAAAGCATCCCCCTAATTGTTTTTCACTAATAACAATTAAAAACATAAAAAAAATGTTTCCCAAATTTTTTTGCTAATAACAATTAAAAACACAAAAAATTAAAAAAAATTACAAATTTTAATATAATTAAAAAAAAAAAATCTAAAATAAAAATTAAAGGATAAATTAAAACTTTAAAATATAGTCATTCACATTTCTCATTCATTTTTAATTAACCCTACGATTTTAGCTACATTTTCCTTTTGTGGTTGCTCAACATTTTACCTTGTTGCCTAAGATTTTCTTGCTGGTAATGCTTGACATTTTGTAGCTGTAATTTTCATTTTGTGACTTGGAGTTGCCATTTTCATTGTGACTTGGAGCCACCACCAGATTGGAGATGTGATTTATTATTTATTATTCAGTACTTTTTAAAAAATTTACTAGTATTTTGCAGCTTTCTATACTTACTTTTAGTTTAGTATTTTATGACTATTTTAGACTTAAGCATACTTTCATTGTTATATGATAATTTACTTTTCATGTGCATTGTGTAATTTCAAATGTCAAATCATTAATTTAATTAGATGTACCTTGCATAATATTAATGTTCATTGCCAAATGATGAATTTAGATAGAACATTGTATAATGTCAAATTATGGATTCAATTTAGTAATTTACTTTTAGATTTACAATTTTGCATTAATGATTGCAGAAATGTCAAATGATAATTCTGATTCATAATAGCCGCATATCAAATGATGATCATATTTAGATGTACATTTCATAATTATTAACATTTATCATTTTCTTAGTTATTAAATATGGTTGGGATTTTATTTTATTTTTTATTTTTATATGTTAAATTTTTAATAGTTTTATAATTTTTATGACTTTCCGTGAAATTTCCCTGAATTTTGGAGTTGGGTTGAAACTCTGTAAAAAATTGTTTTTCACTGAAATTTGATGGTTCAATAACTTAATATTTAATTTTTGCCCATTGATGAGTCATCATGAACAGTGTATAATACCTCTCTGTTTATAAGTCATTTTCTACCTATTCATTAGTCATGATCTATGTATAATACCTTCGGTTTATAATTATGAGTCACATCTTCTGCCCATTCATAAGTCTGTGTGTAATGCCTCATTATGGGAATTTTGAGGTCTAAAATGAGTCTCCTTAGGAAATTAAAATAATAGTGGAAACAATAAAATAATATTAGATTACATCATCAAATTTTAGAGGGAAAAAATGAAAAACTATTTTTTCAACTCACACTTTCAACTTATCTCCCTATATTTCTACTCAAATTTCATGTGGAAACATTCGTTGGATGAAAAATTTGATTCCTCATCGAAAAAGTACCCAAGTTTCATACTTTTGATGGACCATACGATGCGGAAAATGGAAAATACATCAAAAACGTGATTGCAATCACATTTTTCATGTATTTCTCATTTTTCGTGTAGTATGGTCCATCAAAAATATGCAACATGGGTACTCCTTAGATGAGGAATTAAATTTTGCACCCAACTAGTAGTCCCGCTCAAAATTTGACTAAAACTTTAGGGAGATAAGTTAAAAATACGAGTTGAAAAAAATAGTTTTATTATTTTATTATTTTTTATTATTTTTATTTTTTTACTCCAAAAATGGTGATTCATCCCCATGGTTGACATCATCATCTTGAATCCTATTGGTTCTTATATAGTTTATTTTTGTTGTACATTTTTCTTATGAGGCCCATTTTAGACCTCAAAAGTCCCCTAATGCTGTTTCTCGATTGGGATAATTGCTCGCCCTACCATTGCATACCATTTCCAATATACACTCTATGGCCCTATCATTTCATATCATTTCCTATATAGACTCTATGGTCTAATCGGTGAATGGCTTAGCTCTCTGTCACCTAACTACAACCTCAACCGTTCAACCTAGCCTTCCTTCTTGCTGATAGTCGTATTTCCCTTTCAACTTGCTCTGAAAGAGAGATGAAATTGTAGTTACTACCCCTTAAATAAAATATTATAAACAAATTTGTTCCCAGTTTTAATAACATTTCTGAATTTAGATGATTCATTGTTTTCCATGAACCAATCATTGTGTTGGATGTTATATGGAATCCAGATGAGATTGCAGTTACAACCCCTGAAACAAAATATTTCAAACAAATTTGTTCCCAATTTTAGTAACATTTTTGAATTTAGATGATTTACTATTGGCCATGAACTAATTACTATGTTAGATTTTATATTGAATCGGTCACACTTGCCTTTAACATAGACATTCATATAATTCTTAATTTAAACTAAAAACTTGATCATCTTTACATAACATACTTTAAAGAATTACTTACTAACGTCCAATCTAATTGTGACATTTAGAATGAATACACTCATCTCACATCAGAAAATCTTGATGTTGATGTTAAAACCATATCTTGGTTTTTGTCACTGAGAAATAAAATAGAATTTTCATAGTCCCTAAACTTGTTGCAATAGGCTTAAAACAAATGACATGTAAACTTGCTACAACATACGCAGAACATATGACAAGTATTTAAGTATTGAGAGTTTTCCACACTATATTATATTAGATATCATTTTTTGGGATTCAACTGCATTAAGTAAGCCATTCATCTATAACCATTTCCATGAGAGGTAGTCATCGCTGACTAATTTCTCATGATTTTTGAACAGTCCACTTAGCACTCATTGCATCAGGTGATGCTCACAGGGGTGAAGAAGTGACAACTAATGAAAGAAAAGCTTTCATATTGGTCGAGTCTTGTTCTTTATAAATGTTAGATCTTAGAAACAACATAAGATAACGCAACTATTAAGTGAAAACTCAATTGTAGAAAGTGAAATTTTCTATTTTAACATTGCTCGAGAATTTGAAAATTGAAATTTGTCGAGTCTAGAGGCTTATTTTACAACCCAATATAAGGGGATAGGTAAGTATGTCTATTTCTTCAAAATAAAAATAAAAAATAAAATCATATTTGCTATAATTAAAAAAAAAATGAATATATTGTAAAGTAATGAGAAGTAAAAAAAAATGTATATTTAAATCTTATACTTTTATAAAAAATTCAACCATGGATTTAAATAAACTATTTGAAGATCTATGTTAACTAATTTATGTCGATATCAATTTCATATATATTTCGATGTAGAAATAATTGTTAAAATAAAATATTTTAATATTGTATATAAAACTATTTAATGTCGGTTATCAATAAAATATTTTATAATATTGACATATACTTAAATTATATTAATCATAAAAGACCATTTTAATTTGTGCGATAAAATGTTTCTATGTACATATTATGTAAATATTTTAATGTATGTATATATTATATATCATTTTAAAAAATGTATATATCATGAAAAAAATAAGTTTTATGCTTAAAACATTTATTTGGTTTTGTATGTACACTAAGCATTCAAAAATACAATTTCAATAATGAAAAATAACATTGTATTTTGCACTCTAAAGAAGTTTGCACGTAAAAAAATTGATCCCTCTCGGCTCATGTACTTAAGATGGATCTTTCGTATTTTTTAGGTTCTTTTTATTTCCTTTTATAATAACTTTGTTGTTTCGGGTTTTCCTAGGATATTTTTCTTTCCTTTTATAAAAGCTTGTTCTTTTTCTTTCCTTTTATAAAAGCTTTGTTGTTTGGGTTTTCCTGGGATATTTTTCTTTTCTTTTATAAAAGCTTTTGATCTGTTTGTGAATTTCCAAAAGCTCATTAGAGACATGGTGTTTTAATAGATTACAAATTTTAGAAGTGTTAAAATCTAGTATACATTTATTTTAAGAATGGATCTAGAATGGACAAAAGGATCAAATCCCTTAAGGTGTAAATGTTTTTTAGAGTGCAAAATTTGGAAAAAAAATATAAAAAATTGCATTCCTCTTATTTCTTGATAGATCCCAATAATAGCAGTTCAAGATCCCAATAATATTAGTTATTTTTATAAATATACAATGTATAATTATTCATTGTTTAAATTGTATTGTTTACTCTCACATTTTTATTCGAAATTACTTTATCTTTTTTTTTTAAGTTGATATGAAATTATACTAGGTAACTTCTAAATATTTTATTTATGATTAAGAGAGAATAAAACGTTTTTACTACATTAGGTTTTAATATAAAGACAAATTGAGAAATCATAGTGAGGTTGAGATTAATGATGTTCTATAATGTTTTTAATTAAACTAACCAAACATGCATATTCATTTTTGTTTTTTTTGTTATAGTCCATGTTTCTTTTCAATTTAGAGAATATTTTATTTTTATTGTAAGGAGGACACATGTACTTTGAGAATGTGATTCTTGGATCAATTAATTGAACTTATTGTTTTTCATGTTAATTATTTTCAAATCTTAAAATTATATTAAAAATAAAAATTCAATTAGAAAATATGTTTATTTTTAGCCATTCATATTCAAAATATGGACTCTTAGTGTATTCACTTGAGCAAAATGAGATTCACTTTTCTACACTAGTATTAAGATATTGAACAACTTTAATTCATATTTTAAATGTTTATAATCAGCATAGATTCATCTTAACTTTAGATTTATCAAGCACATAGAGGGATCGAATTAGTTAACATATAAACCTCTCTTAAAGCACTCAGCTTGAAGAAATGTTTATATTTCAAAAGACTTGATCCTTCTCGACCCTTCGCAGATATGGAGTTAAAATGTATCTACACTAGGTCATTATATATAAACAAAACATATATCAACTTCATGCTAATGGAAGGAATTATACATCTCCTTCATTATGAGTAACCCACTAGCAATACAATTCTCGGTGGCATTGTAATATTTCATTCTTTAAATTGTACTTTTAAATACATAAATGAATTCAATGGATTGAAAATTCCATTGTGCAATAGGATTGGGTAGATTACAAGGCTAAACTTGCAATTTCATACTAGATTTTGAACAAAATATGCCTGAAAAATGTATCTAAAAATGAAAAATTTAAAATATTATACGTCCTAAAATGTTTTAACCATAATTTTTTTTCCAAACTACATTTTATATATATATTATATATATATATATATATATATATATATATATATATATATATAATAATTATATATAATTGATTTTGAATATTTTATTTAATATGGATGTTAATTTTTTTTTATGATCCATATTATTTTTAAAAATTATTAGTAATAATTTTAAATGTCATATATCAATTTGAGCCCACGGGGCTTTGGATTGGTGGTGAATGGGTGCACTATTAAGGCATTCCTTGCGATAGGTCACTGGTTCAAATCCCCCGTGGGTGTTTACCTACAAAAAAAAAAATGTCATATATCAACTTAATATTATGAATTGGAAAAACAAAATATGTGTTAATATAGATATTCAAATAATTTATTCAAGATTTATATTGAAATATTTTTAAAAGTAAAAGAATTATACATCTCCTTCACAAATTTAACTTTTTATTTTTATTTTTTAATTATTTTATCTCTTTATATTTTATTTTATGTTGTGGTCTTTTTTCCAGGTATATTTTTAATGGGATTTTACTATAAATCTGGCAGAGATTTGTAGGTTTGAGTTGTGTCGTCTATATAATCCAAATGTCTGGAAGGTTTGTAGGGCACCTAATCCATTTATGAATTCAAATATATGATTTAATTGGAGTTCTAGGTTTTAACTAAAAATGCCAAAACATGGAGATATAAAATTCCATGTAAGTTGGGTAAAAAGGTTGAAACATGGAATACTTAGATTGCACTGATATAAAATTCCATGTAATAAAGGTTAATAAAGGAAAAATAATAACAACGGCTAATGGGACACTTATTCCCAGCTGAATGTTGGGTAAAAGTATAGTGATGGGGATTGCTAGTGATTGATTAATAGCTAAGGAAATTGACAAAGGCAATGGCAAATAATTTGGGAAGGAAAAATGGCATTTTACCACATTTATTTATGAAAATAATGGAAATTAGAAGAAAAGGAAGGTGAAAGGTTATAGGTTGTATGTGAGGAGGAAAATGAACGAAAATAATGGAAAATGGAGAAAATAAAGGCCTCATTAATAAAAAGGCTTTTGAGGATCAGTTCACAGACTTTTTTTAGTTCAGTTTTAGAGCTCTCTCTATTCTCTCTCTCTCATACTCTGAGACACTTAGAGTTTTCTTGGACCAGTCTTGGAGGAGTGTGGCATACTTGGAGTTGTGGAGAAAGAAGGCAAAGGAAGAGCAACAAAGCACAAGAGGACATCGGGGTCAGCAACTACAATGGGTTTTTATTGTAGGTACCAAGTTGCATGTATGATTTCCTCACTAGTTTTGGTATGCATCGCATATGCATGTGGTTTATTAATCATTATTTGTCATTTGCATGGAGGATTACCTGGATTAACAGTGGATTTGCCTAACCTTTCCATTTCCGGGATAGCCCTGGTGTTCTGGGTTCATTTCTTTTTTTTTTCTAGTTGGTTCTCATGTTTCCTCTAGCTTGGGTTGAGTTACTAGTTCCTAGAGCCTTGGTTGGACAAACCCTCTGGAACCCTGTAACAGCTTGGGTTGAGTTACTAGTCTTGGAGCCTTGGTTGGACAAATGCTCTGGAGTCCTGTAACAACTTGGGTTGAGTTTCTAGTATTAGAGCCTTGGTTGGAAAAATGCTCTAGAGCCCTGTTGTGCTCTACAACACCCCCACATTTCATATCATTATTATTCTCAAAACTATAATGTGAAATGGGTCCCTTTTGATTTTAATTGGTAACAACTTAGTGTTACTCAAAAAGGTCCGAAAACAAAATAAAAACATTACAAAACATTTTTGATAAACCGATTAAAGGTCTTATATATATATAAATGATTAATCTTTTATCATTGTGATAAAGCGATCGCAAGATCGCATATCGCAATGAAAAAGGAGGCATAACTTAAAGACCCATTGGTTTTCTCCGACGCGACAACTCGCAATAGGCTATCAGATATTGGCAATAATAAGTTGGCGTAATAAAATTCCTTTCGCTCCGATGCGATGCGATATCGCTATCGGCGATCGGGGATTTACCATGCATGCTTTTAAAGTGCCCAGTTAATACTCCCGATGCAATGCGATATCACTATCGGTGATCATGGATTCCAAATGCAAGCAATATAACAATTTAAGATTTCCCTGACGCCCGATTGCGATAAGGCCAAAAGCGTGAATTTCAAAGAAATCTTAAAGCAGGGTTATTACGATTAATTCGTATTAAAAGCTTTATCTTCCAAACAGTCATTCATACATGCTCAACCACCAAAACATCCAAGGCACGCTTAAACAAATCATTCGGCCAATAATCGAAATGATGGGCATTTAAAGGATTGACAGGTCTTAATGGCCATTTAATGAAGTAGTAAGCCTAAAAATCTTTTCACAGATTGTATCCGTGGCCACTTTAAGTTAATCATTCATCATGCATTGATCAATATATCTCCCTCATATTTGGTTTGTGCTATCGATTTTCTGTATTACGTTCATTTTCACTCCTATGGAGAACTCTTCCGCAATAACGAATTCAAGCCGAATGGGGAAGAATTCTAAGAAAACAGCAATCGCTTCCGCTTCGTCGGCCACAGGACAACTCATCGCTAATCCAGGAACTAAAAAGAAAGGATTGATATTGGATACTACATTTCTAGGACTCGACAAAACTACTTGGCAAAGTACCTATAATTTGATTGAAGCCGAAGAACTAGAGAAGATAGCAGTATGAGCCTTAGCAGATAGCACTCGAAAATCTGATGCTACTCTAAAGGACTTAGCCAACTCTTTTCTTCATCGGATAGCAGCTCGGGAACAAATTCTCCCATATACGGATGTAGCGAGATGGGCAATTGAGGAAATCTCAATCACAGACAGAACCTTTAGCACCAGAGATGGGAGAATCTTCGGTTCATTTCAATCTGATGATTTGAGGCAAATGTATCATTTGCCTGTGCCATAGAAGAAGTACAAAACGGCATTCTGGAGAAATTCCGAGATGAGAACGAGATTGAATCCGAACCTATTCGGGAATGGAGGCAAAATCCATCAAAACGCAAGCATGAATCTTTGGGTAAGTACTCAGTTGATTCTCTATGCTCTCCTTATTGCTATGCTGGGATAATGATGTGTAGGTTGTGGGGGTGGAACGATTCCGCTAATTTTACTATAGAAATGGTTTCCTTGATGGAAACGGCATGTAATGGTGAAATAATGGATTGGGAAACTATACTATCTGATAAGCTAGCAACCACAGTTCTTGATTTTAGAACCAAATCCCTCGTCATTGAAAGGCTTATTCCCCCATTCTACTATAGTGCTTATACTAGACATCCTGTGTTTTAAATCTAAATTTCCTGTGCTCGGATGGAGGTGGACTTCGCAAGACCCCACGCCCATTCACATATACCATCAGAAGTTGTGGAAAACTTACTACAAGCACCATTTATACCAAATCTACAACGGCTTTATGTTACCCATTCATTCTTCTATCTTTAATAAGTCTGCCCCTAAGATTTCCTACCAAGCAGGGATTGATCTAACATCAATAGGAAGTTGGTTCGAGGAGGAAAAGTTTACTTATATAAGAATTTTTGGCAATCAAGCCAAACCTCACGTTCTTCCTTTGTACATACCTGATAAACTACTGGCTAGGGAGATAGCCTATCAGATTATTTCCGAAGGAGTTACACAAACTCTAAAGAAAAATAAGAAGCAGGTCTAGCCCTCTTTTCCCCTGAGATGTGGTATCTACACTCTACGTGATTTCAAACATGCAGAGAAAAAATCTGAAAAAATAAAATCATTAACTCTAGCAACTCTCCCTAGCAGGCGATTTGATCCACGCAAAGTCACCTATAATGCACTTGAATAGGCCAAATTGACCAAGTTTGAACATAAAGAAGATAAGTTTGACGACCTGTTCTCATCAGCCAAGTCAAGGTTCCAAGTTAAATCGCTGGCTATAAACAAATACAAAGATGACGGATTAGTTGAATTCAACAGACTTAGAGAACATAGGTTGCAAACTCTGCCTCTAGATCTGTTAGCAACAACCCCAACAACAGAATCAAGCGAGCTTGAACAACGACTTATTTAGGAACGTCCTGTTATATCAAAGGAACAGGAAGAAGTGCATATGAAAAGACAAGAGGAAACCCAGACGAAAGAGCAGGAACAGAGCAACATCAATATGAATGTAAATACTCAAATTGACCCGAAATTTCTCCAGGAATGGCAGCAGTTCAATTCAATTATCGATAATCTTGAGTGCTCTAAAGATGACGAGACATCAAAAGAAGTCAATACAGAGGAGGCAACTTCAAAACAGGTTCCAGGTGAAACCAACATCCTACCCAGTTCGAAAGAAGTAGAGATAATCCCAAAGGATCCTTCCGATCAGGTTATTTTGCAAATAGAAGAAATTCATCCCTTAGATGTCTTCTATAGCCCAAGACACAAAGTTGTGGTAAAACAACAAAGGAAGAGGAGAAGGACTGATCAACCTTCCCTATTCCCAGAACTAATAGTGATGGGCAATTTTCTTTGGAAAGAGGAATTTGACCCCTCTGATGATCTAACAAAACTATCACAATTTGCTGGAGCCTATTCGGCAACGACAATAGACAAGGCATCAGATGTAAGTAGTTTATTAAAAACAAAAGACCAAGAGATCTTTTCACTACAAGCACAACTATCGGAAGCACAACAAAAGGCGGAGCAGGCAGAACAACAATTGGTAATACAACAACAAATAAATAATCAATTGACTAAATAATTGCAGGAAGAGAAAAAGAGGATTGATGACAGCGCAGTTCAAAAGCAGAAAGAGCTATCTGAGGCGTTGGCACAACTAGAAGCAACGAATGAACAAATGCGGAAGTCAAAAGATGAGCAGATAGCTCAACTATCAGCCCATAGAGAAAACAAAGAAACTTCCAAAAATAGATGAATTCAGAGTATAGGCATTACAGATAAACAAGGCATTGATAACTCAGATAAAGATTTTATGTCAACAAATCACCCAGGCAGAACCATTATGCGATTTAACGACATCAATAAGTGAGAAATCGGAAAAAGCTAGAACAGACTTGGATCAAGCCGATGAAACAATAACCAATTTTCTTGAATGGCAAGATACCAATCAGGGACAGGCGGCTAATTTACCAAAGATTTTGGAATCGCATAAAGAGATATTATTTACAGAATGGCAGTCCCAGTTAATGAAAGCAGAAAGAGCAATTTCAAGATGCAAATCAACCACTAGTAATTTGGTCGAATTGGTTAATAATACTCTTTACTTCTCTAACATGATCTCTCAATGTACTCCAGGTAAATTGACAACATCTAAAACATTGGAGCAGTCATGTTATCCGGAACTAGAAAAAAATGGAAGATTAATCGCAGGAATTAACAGTTTGACATGGGACACCTATTGGTTCTTTTTAGTCAAACTGCACAGCCAGAGAGCCACCCTCAAATGCCTTATAGATGCAATCGGGTATACCATTCCCGATATTTAGGATGCCACCTATGCCGCCGAACTCAATTCTCGTCTCAACAGACCACCCGAAGTGGAGCCAATGCTTGCGATATGTCAGCTCATGTTTAAAGGCAAACAGCCTGAATGATGATTCATGTCATCGACTACCAGATTGCTGCAAAGGAGATATTCAAAATCAATTGATACCAATTAAGTAGGATTTCAGATTCATAGATAGTCAGCTTAGTTTAGTATTTATAGACCCTTTCATGTATTTAGAAAGGGTCGTAAAAGTTTTGCATATGAATTAGACCCTGAAGTTGCACTATTGTACTTCAGGGATATTCTTTTATAAAACTAGACCAATCATTCTGATTTTAACAAAGAAGCTTTTAAGCGAATGTGCACTATTGTCTTTGTTTGAAAGCATTTCTGCGTTGGAAGAAGAATTTCAAATATCGATTGATATTGGGAGTGATTAGCAGCTCATATGGTACTATTATCTATGTCTGAACTCATTCTTTTTATATGAATTGTCATTTGATCACTCTTGCTATTATCGGATATATATATATATGTGTTTTAACAGCATTCTTTATTCCTTCCACTATTGGATGTTTACAGTGTGCTTTCATTCTAATCATGTATGTATCGATGATATAAATGATAAGTGTAGAAATATTGTGTTAATCACTTTGTTTAACTATTTAAATAAAGTAATCTTTGAATGAATAAATATATATGTTTATCTGATAGAGTCATCTATATGCCTGTCAATAGAAAAAGATCATCAGACACTACATTTCCAAAGAATAATAGTTCCCGGGATTAGAAATAGTTTTTTTATTGTTGCTGATAGATTAAGTTATTTGCCTATCATTAGATTAGATAACCAATCGTTCATCCACCCCTTTTATTCACTATTGGGAAACTGGTCCCATTATATCCAGTCGGAGCCACCATCCCAAACGGAAAAGGAGCTGTATTAAGGTCCGGACCGGGTGGTTATATCCCCCAATGTTGATATAACGATTTTCGGGGCATCAACATTTTTGGCGCTAGAAGGAGGGCCATCCACTATGAATGGCGAGTAAGTCAAAACCTACAGACCATTCACAGAGTAAATCACCCTCCACCTCTCCTCGGACCTCTCGTTTGCACTCTGAAATATCAGTATCGAGACGAGAAGAGGAAGGATCAACTACTACTGCTCAACCTCATTATACTTCAGAACGTTTAAGCCCAGAGTCCCCTGAAGTTCAGTCTATCATCCAGAAACTTCAAGGCTTCTCGATTTCACCTCCTAGATCTGAAGTATCACAAGGCATTCAGACTTCGCAATTTCGCTTAGCTCATCATCTTACCAGACTTCAAAGCGAAAAACTCGGCTTTGAACCACCTGAGTTTCCTTTACCCCAAAGGAAAAGGATTAAAAAGAAAATTGAAGGTTCTGGTAGTGAAACCTTTTCTCCATCATCTTTCATCTCATCATCACCAGTACGAAGTCAAACACCCACTTCACCATTACATATTATTGTTCACCAAGGGACTTCACCTCCAACATCACAATCCTTTCAGTCTTCATTTCCACCTCCTCTCCAATCACCTAGAACACCATAGGCAATCGTTGGTACTCCCAGAATGGCTCAAACACCATGGAGAAGTCTTGGTGCAGCCACTATGCCTGCGCCTTTACATCTATTACCCGATTATCCTGAGAAATGGTTACCAAAGTTCAATCCAGATATTGGAACATTAGCTAAGGAACACATAAATAATTTTATGTTGTCAGTTAATTTGAAGGGAGTAATAGAAGAAGATGTTGTAGTTAGATTGTTCCCCTACACATTACAAGGATCAACAGGGTTTTGGTATTTTTCCTTGCCCTCTGGATCCATCACCAGTTGGAATGTCTTTCAGGAACAGTTTCTTACCAAATACGGCGATGATAGATCCTTGGCTACACTCATCAATGACCTTTCCAATCTAAGGATCGAGTCAAGAGAACCAATTAAGGAGTTTAACTCCCGATTTAACAAACTCTTGAACAAAATCCCTACCAATGATAAGGAAAGTGTACAAATTAGAAGCGAATGGTACATTGCAACCTTACCCTCAAATATAGCCATTTTTGTAGATAGGGCTAAAAAACCTACATTGGCTGAAAACATGAAAGAATCCCTCGCTGTCGAAAAACGTGTAATCGCTATGGAAACGAAAGCTGCTTTAGAGGAATGGAAATCCAAAAAAGTGTCTTTCAAGGATGATTCAAAGAAGAAAACCACCAAATATCCATACGATATGGAGGGCCTTCAAAAAGTCCTCAAAACCATGTTAAATGAAATGGTTGAGATTAAGAAGCAAGTAGCAGAGTCCTCAACAAAGAAACCTTATAGGAATTTTAAGAAGCCTGAATCCAAGCCTCCAAATGTTATAACCTATGCAGATTCAGATCCTGAGGAAGAAGAAGAAGAAGAAACAATTACACCATCCGATGAATTAGAAGAAGAGGAAGTCATTGAATGCCATGGGATGTGGGACTTTATACTGCCTAACTCTAATACTGAAGTCGAAAAAGAAGCCTTTCCCGTGACTACCAGGAGTAAAAGTACTCCTGAACCTGTTCAGGCCAATTCAAAGAAAAGGAGTGCATGTACCAATACTACGAAGGAAAAGGTACCCACAAGGAAACCACCTGCAACAGTATCTCAAAATCAACCCTCATCCTCCAATATACCTACATCATCTAAAACGTTGGTAGTATCCAATTCAATGGACTATAATATTGTCGATGATATGAAAAAGACTAAGGCAAACCTCACCATGTTTGAACTCAGTAAATTAAAACATAAACAAAAATTACTTCTCAAAGAACTTAATGCAATTCCTTCTTCGCCTCTTCCCAGTACTAAAGCTGCAAGCGATTCAGGACAGCCACCTTCTGGTAGAGTTGAGGCAACTGATACAATTCTAATTGGAGATAGATCAAATTCCCATACTCCTCCTTTCCTCTTAACATATGAAATCTACAATCGAAATCTACATAATTGCTTGATTGACTCTGGGGCATCATCTAATATAATGCCAGCTTCAGTTTGTTCTAAACTAAACATAGAACCTCAGAAGTCTTCGATTCACATTGTGCAGTTAGATAGAACTAAGGTCTAGGTTTTAGGGGAAATAAAATATGTTACAATCAGGTTATCAGTTGATCCATGAGTGGTTCAAAGGATTGATATCTTAATCGTCGATATACCTGAGTTCTATGGTTTAATTTTAAGCAGGGATTGGTCAGAAAAGCTCCATGGGTATATTTCTACCGATTGGTCCCATATGTGGCTTCCCTATAAGGGTAAGCCAAATCAAATAAAAATCGAACGAGAGAAACACATGACCCACACTGTTACAGAGTTCGAACAAGAGAATCAACCAGTTGCATTTAATAACAATATTTTAGGAAACTATTCTTCTGAATCATTCTTTGGCAATTATATTGCCTAGCCTTCTCCTTTCTCAGTAAACAATTTCACATCACAAATCGAAACTTTTTCACAAACAGATAAGTCAAGATGTGCTAATGTTACTGAGATTTTGTAAATAAGATTGTAGATAACTCTTTATTTTGGTCTTTATATTTCGATGGGTTCAAGTCTAGTGAAGGCTCAGGATCAGGATGTATTTTGGTTAGCCCACAGGGAGAAAAAACAATGCTGTCCTGCGGGCTAGAGTTTGAATGCACGAATAATACAGCTGAGTACGAAGCCTTAGTACAAGGACTATATAAAGCGATTGGCCTCAAGGTCCAATATTTGAAAGTGTTTGGAGATTCTGAGATCATTGTTAATAAGGTAAGGAATACAATTCATTGTCTTTCGAACCATCTCAAACTTTATCAGTCGCTGGTACAGGAACTCACCTCCCACTTTTTGGCATTCAATATTTCTTCCATTCCTAGGTCTCAAAATTCAGCAACCAACTTGCTAGCCAATGTTGCTTCTAAGCTCCTACCTTCCGAAGATTATAGCCCAGATAGATTATAAGTAGAATTGCTTTTTAGTCCATCAATTCCTGACAATGTCACTAGTTGGAGAGTATTCAACCACGATGAAGACATTTTACAGTTTTTAACCTCCGAAAAATCCTATGATGATCAAATCATTGAGGAAGACGAGCACGATATTCAAATGCGAGGTAAACATGAGGAAAATTCAATCCCAAAGCCTGTGGTGAAGCTTGAGGATCTTTATGATATTAAAGACAGGTTTAAACCTGTGACCAATACAAAGCTCCAAAGTTCTACCTTAAGGTTTCAATTGATAAACCTTGGCACTGAGCAAACTCCTAAAAACATTAATTTAGGATTAGGACTTTCCGTGGAAGAAAATGAAGCATTCATTAGACTGTTACGAAAAAATAAACATGTTTCTTCTTGGAAATATGACGATTTAAAAACATATGATACATCCATCATCCAGCATACCATTCCAATGCTTCCTGAACAGAAACCAGTTCAACAAAAGTTGAGAAAAATACATCCAAACTTAGAGAGTCAAATAAAATCAGAACTTAATAAATTCTTGAAAGCTAAGATTATTTTTCCCGTTCGGCACTCAAACTGGGTCTCCAATATGGTGCCAGTCAGAAAGAAAAATGGCAACATCAGGATTTGTATAGATTTCAGAAATTTGAATAAGGCGAGCCTAAAAGATAATTTCCCATTACCTACTATGGATCAAATACTCCAATCAGTGGCAGGCTCTGAGTTAATGTCCTTTTTGGACAGTTTTTCAGGATATAACCAAATTTTGGTCCATCCTGATGACCGACTCAAAACCACATTCAGAACAAAATCGGGAACGTATGCGTATCAGAAAATGCCTTTCGGACTTATTAATGCAGGAGTCATGTTCCAAAGAGCGATGGATATAGATTTTAAAGGGTTGATTAACAAAACAGTAGTCATTTACTTAGACGATATTACTATATTTTCTAAAGAGAGATCCAATCATTTGCATGATTTAAATCAAATCTTTCAACGTTGCAAGAGATACGGTATGTCACTTAACCCTAAAAAATCCTTCTTCGCTCTTGGTCAAGGAAAGCTCTTAGGCTTTATTGTTTCTAAAGATGGCCTTTATATTGATCCGGACAGGATCAAAGAAATCTCTGAAATCCCTTTTCCTCATAATAAAAAATCCATGCAGTCATTTTTAGGCCAAATCAGCTTTGTTAAAAGTTTCGTTCCAGACTTTTCTCAAATCATTTTGCCACTTCAAACTATGATTAAGAAAAATTCAGTCTTTAGATGGGGATCGACAGAAAAAGAAGCGTTTGATTTGATCAAACAATCAATAATCAATGCCCCCACTTTAAATACTCCTAATTTTTCTAACCATTTCACATTGTATAATATCGCATCCGATTTGTCTTATGCAGCAGTACTAACACAGATCAACAATCACATTTTGGAAGCACCCATTTCATTCTATAGTTCAAATCTTCAGGGTGCTAAATTGAATTACTCTGAAGTAGAAAAACAAGCCTTTGCTGTATATAAAGCTGTCAAACATTACACACCCTTCCTTTTAAAATCCCATACAAAAGTTATAGTTCATTTCCCTGTAGTAAGGCAACTATTAATCCAAAGGGAATTGGGTGAAAAAAGGGCAAACTGGGTTACAACACTTCAAGAATATGACTTAGAAATTAAACCAGCAAAGATTGTTAGAGGCCAAGATTTTTGCAGGTTGTTGGCAAGAGCATCCCACATTCAAGAATCAGGTGATACAGATCAAACCGAAGAGATCAACTAGATAAGTATCGCTGACTCTAAATCACAATATGCTGACTTAATATTTTATTTGAAAAATGGATATGCACCTACTAACCTGTCTTACAAAAACAAAAGGGACATTAGATTAAAAGCAAAGAATTTTACAATTATTGATGATGTGCTTTTTAGGCAAAACTATGATTCAATTTTATTAAGATGCCTAGAAAAACCTGAAGCACAAAAGGTTTTGCAGGAATTACATGATGGACCAGCAGGAGGACACTTTGGAGCTGATACAACAGCTCACAAAATCATCCATGTTGGATATTATTGGCCTACTCTATTTAGAGATGCTCATGAATATGTAAGGAAATGCCGGAATTGTCAAACTTCTAGTGGAAGACAGAGAAAACCAACTTTCCCTTTGCAACCAGTCAACATTGAACAACCATTTGAGCAATGGGGATTGGACATCATTGGAGAAATTACTCCACATTCTTCCAAACAACATAAGTATATCCTTACCGCTACTGATTATTTTACCAAGTGGGTTGAAGCAACCCTTTAAAGACAAAAAATTCTGAAGCAAGTAATTGAATTCCATAGACCAATTCATCTTACCAGGTTTGGTGTCTCCAAAATGTCTCTTGTTTTATAATGCATCTTACTGTCTCAGGAAATGCTATGTTTGATTTCGCTATTAAAAAGAGGATTTAAACTAAAATATCTGCTAATACTATCCCCAGGGTAATGTTTAGCAGAATCTACAAATAAAAATATGATTAAGAATTATTAAGCGAACTATCGAACAGAAATCATAAAATTGGCAAAATCCTTAAATATTTGCATTATGGGCTGATAGCGATAACGAAAAGGCTTCCATAGGTTCTTCGCTGTTTAATCTTGTGTAGGAAAAGAAGGCAAGTGCTACCAACAAATCTTGTTCCTTCCTGTTCTCTAGCCCCTAGTTCAGTTTATTGAAGAAAGCCCTTTTCTTCTATACAACTTAGACATGACCAAATTCTAAAATTAGAAGAGGAAAGAGAAAAAGCCAAGGTTATTCATGCAAAGCATCAACAAATCATCAAGTCATCCTTTGATTCAGTCTCATCCGGTTCAAAACAATTTCAAGTCAGTGATTTAGTTCAGAAATGGGACAAAGCCCATGAAGATAAGGGAAAACACACCAAGTTTCAGAAGATGTGGCTCGGGCCATTTCAGATCTGTGAAAATATAGGCCATTCGACCTTCATATTACAATATTTATCAGGTTTGAGAGATTCTCTCCCTGTTAATGGCCTTATCTTAAAGAAATTCTTCAATTGAGGAGGTAACCCCTTCTCCTTTTAATAGAATTTTGTAGTTTGTAGGACCATTAGAAAATAAAGTTGTGGGGTGTCTTCCATTGACCTTTGTTGTACTTAAGAGTTGCTCAAAACAAGTAGTGTTGATATTTACTTTTAAAATAATAGAAGTCTTAAACAAAAGGGATAATTTCTAGGAAATTAGAAATGATTGCATTCTGAAACCACACTTCAATTTTTGTGAACACTTCTCAAAGTTTAGAAATATTGTAAATCATTTTATGTTTTCAAATTGGTCACAAGAAGGTTATCAATATCAAAATAGGAACTAATCTAATTTCAGCATCTTCAACTCTTACCTTGTCATCCATTTACTCTTAAGGAGAAAATTATCCATCCCACTCACCAAAGCTTGTGATTACTCAGAGTGTAATTCTAAATTATTGGATATAAAGGATAAGAGGTCTTATTACAAGCCTGCTTACCATGATCATAGGGAAATAGTTTAACCGACATTACCAATACTGCATACCAAATCAGGGTAATGGCTTTAATTATAAGACAAGGGGTCTCATCACGAGCCAGCTTGTTCGGTTAAATTACTACTAGTGAATGGCATTGTCACTCAGCTGGCCACCAAACCAGGACAATGGCTTTTTATCTTACAAAATAACAAACAAGTAGAAAAGAAATGCAAAATGTGAAAAGCATGTTTTGAATTCATTATGTTAATCATACTCTGAGATGAATGGGACAATGGACAATAACATGGTTAAAAGGTATCCCTTTCGAAACTATGAACGTTTGCTGGCAGCAGAGGCTCTACCTATGACAAATGAGTTAATTCTAAAAGCTGATTTGGAAAGGTTTTCTGTTTTATCATTAACAACCAATAGAAGGCCAATTTAAAATTTAGAATGTATCTAATTTTAAACAAGAGAGGGAATTAGCAAAGATAGTTTCATTTTATTTGGAATGCATATATACCTAGTTATATTAGAATTTTCCCCTTTGATGAAATTTCTATTTTGAAAAAGTTCAAGTATTTCCATACTTTTCAGAGATAATTGTTTCTTCCAGTGAATCACCAATTGTTGTGCTCTACAACAACCCCCCATTTCATATCATTATTATTTTCAAAACTATAATGTGAAATGGGTCCCTTTTAATTTTAATTGGTATCAACATAGCGCTACTCAAAAAGGTCCGAAAACAAAATAAAAACATTAAAAAACCTTTTTGATAAGCCAACTAAAGGTCTTATATATATAAATGATTAATCTTTTATCATTGCGATAAAGCAATCGTAAGATCGCATATTGCAATGACAAAGGAGGCATAACTTAAAGACCCATTGGTTTTCTCCGACGCGACAACTCGCAATAGGCTATCTGATATCGGCAATAATAAGTTGGCATAATAAAATTCCTTTCGCTTCGATGCAATACGATATCGCTATCGGCGATCAGGGATTTACCATGCATGCTTTTCAAAGTGCCCAGTTAATACCCCCGATGCGATGCGATATCGCTATCGGCGATCAGGGATTCCAAATGCAACCAATGTAACGATTTAAGATTTCCCCAACACCCGATTGCAATAAGGCCAAAAGCGTGAATTTCAAAGAAATCTTAAAACAGGTTTATTACGATTAATTCGTATTAAAAGCCTTATCTTCCAAACAGTCATTCATATGCGCTCAACCGCCAAAACATCCAAGGCACGCTTCAAACAAATCATTCTGCCAATAATTGAAATGATGGGCATTTAAAGGATTGACAGGTCTTAACGGCCATTTAATGAAACAGTAAGCCTAAAAATCTTTTCACAGATTGTATCTGTGGCCACCTTAAGTTAATCATTCATCATGCATTGATCGATATATATCTCGCTCATATTCGTTTTGCGCTATCAATTTTCTGTATTACGTTCATTTTCACTCTTGTGCAGAACTCTTCTGAAGTAATGAATTCAAGCAGAATGGGGAAGAAGTCTAAGAAAACTGCAATCGCTTCCACTTCGCCGGCCACAGGACAACTCATCGCTGATCCAGGAACTAAAAAGAAAGGATTGATATCGGATACTACATGTCTAGGACTCGGAAAAACTACTTGGCAAAGTACCTATAATTTGATTGAAGCCGAAGAACCAGAGAAGACAGCAGTACGAGCCTCAGCAGATAGCACTCGAAAATCTGATGCCACTCTAAAGGACTTACCCGACTCTTTCCTTCATCGGATAGCAGCTCGGGAACAAATTCTCCCATATACGGATGTAGTGAGATGGGCAATTGAAGAAATCCCAATCACAGACAGTGTTATCACCTGGAACTGCAGTGATATGTACATAATGTTGTCCAAAAATAGGTGTCTAATGGTTGTTGCCCTATGTTTGTTACTTAGGGATCGTGTTTTATAAATATATTCATATGAATCATTTTCAAAAGCCGTCAACCATCCTCCATCATGATTGTATAAGATATGACTTGTCTTATATATGTCACTAGTCCTTTTCGCATTTCTGCAGCGCAATTTTATTGGCTGATTTTGCAGCGCAATGATGTTTTAGTTCTTTCACAGCGTGTCAGTAACCAGCCATTTCGTAGCGCATTTTGTTAACTTATAACTATCTGCACTACGAAATCGCGGATTCGGGGATTTAAGCAGCACTGATTCTTAGAATGTCATGTCTGGGGGATGAGTCAGTATGTCCGTCCATTTATTGTCAGAATGGCATCCTTTTCAAGCAAGTATAAGCCATCATTCCACCAATAGGTTCATAACCACGCACATAAAATCATTCAAATGGTCTGTAATGCTGGTAATGTTATGATGTTTGTTAATGTTGCATGAATTGGTGCATTTGTATGATAAGACTATTAAGTTGCGGAGGAGCCCAAGTTCATTCTTTAAAAGGAACCTGATTGCAAGCGAGCCGGCGTTCCAAAGCTTGAATTTGCCTTAGGAGTTGAAGCTGGTAGTGTTTCTCTGCACAAAGGATTTCAAAGCGAAATGGAGAAGAAGGGGCATCGGTCTGGAAGATGTCAAAGAATAGAACCTGTGGGATTGGATCTCGCATTGAGAGATGAAGGTGTGAGACAAGCTTTTCAGGATGCTGGTTGCTGGACATTTTGTGAAAAGCTACAGGGTGGGCATGCTGAGGTAACAAAAGCATTTGCCTTAAATTTTACAGGTTTAAGTTCTAAAGTAGCTATGCTAGACTTCCCAGTATCTTCAGAGGTTATTGCTAGGGTGACTGAAATTCCGAGACGAGGGCAGGAGTGGTTTAAAAATTTCAAATTTGATATGAACCCCTGCAAGGAGTTCCTGAAGGAGCCTTATGTAAATGAAGATCTTACAAAGGCTGTGCCAAGACATTATGTAAAAGAACACTATGCACTTCTCCTAACATGTATTCAGAAATATTTAACCTGTGAAGGGAGATATAACAAGGTTTACTCCTATCATTTTAAGCTCTTACTGCATTTTACAGGTAAAGCCTTTATAGATATCCCATTCTACTTGTTTCGTAGCCTCAGCAAGATGTGTGATAAGATTCAATTGAGGAAAGATGACTGTGAGACATCATTGTTTCACCATGGTTTAGTAAAACTGCTAGTGCTGGATAACCTGCAAAAGATTGGTCGGGATTGGGATTCTTTTATTTTTATGGCTAGTTTTCAGAGTAAGACAGGCCTCACCCCACTGCCTGTTAGAGAAAGAGAATGGTCAATTGAGGAACCTACTCTTGCTGAACTAAGAAAGGAGATAAAAGGCGAGAAGAAGAACAAGACCCAATTGAAGGAATCAATGAAGCCATTAGTTATCAAAGAGACACCTCAATCATCATCAAAAGAAAAGATCAAGCACAAGAAAAATGCACCAGGGTCAAGTGGAGTTGAACAGATATCAAGAGTAAAAACCAGAAGTCAATTAAACAAAGAAAAGGGCAAATCAATAGCTGTTGAGGAAAGTCCAATATCAAAAGCTAGTTTAAATGATTTGCTTGAGGCTATTGATTTTGAGCAAGCTAAATCAGTGCATAGTAAGTCAATGCATATTGACTTAACACAATCATCACCAGAGAGCACTATAAAATCAAGGGCTTCGAAGAGGTTAAGGTTTGATGAACCTGGTAAAGAATTTGTGTTCAAACCACGGAGGCCAGTCACAAGGAGGCAAATTAAAGAAGCTGAGCAAGTGCACGAAGAAGAGGTAGCTGTAAAGGTGCCTA